>CAMOHE010045312.1:2967-40958 GCA_946598075.1 Artocarpus hirsutus | reverse complement strand
AGTTTTCAAATCAAATTACTTTGTTAAAAACTTCAATTAACAACTAAAAACAATTTAGATTAAATTAAAAATTTATCAAAAGAATAAAATAACACAAGTTTACTTAACTTTCACAAAATAATCAAATTAAATTTAAAATACTTATTGTGGCACACTAATCCATCATTTAATACTCTAATTACACTTAATTAACTTCAAGGTGTTACAACAATAGTACATCAACTGATCTGTTTTTATTCATCACTTATCGTGTGAAAAAGTTAGAATGCATTTCGGCTCCACGGAAAATCGTAAATAAAACAAATATTTAACCGACACTATAACATCATGCATGATGCTATGCTACAGTGCTATGAATCTGCTGCAAATGCCAAATTTGAAAGGTTTACCAAGTACATTTTAAATATGATATATGATGAGAATATAAAAAAAGTCCATTAAGAAAACAAAAAAAAATAAACGTTGTTAATTAATCAACTCTAATGTCAAATTCTATATATTCATTTTAATCTTTCAATTGGCCTTGGGGATTCAAATTCTAAATGATCATCTCAACACTAAGGTTAGGAATGGTTTTGACAAAATGAGTTTGACATTCAAAAATATGTGAACTACTACTAGAATAGAAGTCTTCGTTGTAATTTAATCTCCGTTTAAAAAACCAGTTCAAACCAATTGATTTAAACTAATAACAATATAAAGTCTCACGTACTATCACTAGTGTAAAACAAAAGCTATAGCATGGTTTATTTTTTGAACTTATTTTCTTAGTTTAGGCCCGTTTACGAAACACCTTGTAATTAGTTCGAACTTATCCTCGTATATGCACCCACTAAAACATAATTACATGATTAATTATATTGCAAAACACAGTCAACTTTATGTTTTGGTACGGATACATGATATATACATCTGCAAATACAATATATTGTACATATACTTATAAAAATGACCTTAACTAAATTTAGATATGAAATTGTCAACTAACTGAAATTCAAACCAATAAGCGTGAAATTTAAGTTGCTCGTGTGAAATAATTGCCAACCGCCGAAAGGCCCCCACACGTACATCTCTATCTCTAAGATAATAATCTTGTCTTTCCTCTTTTTTTTATCCTTTACCAAAACAAAATGGGAAATCTCTTTCGGTAAAGTAGACGATCTACAAAGTAGCCTTAAAAAATGACTTTAATGCAGACGACAAAAGTTGAACCGAAAAAAAAAAAAAAGATGCTTCTCTTCTTAGATTAGGACACGAAGTTTTCAGACTCGTTTCAACTGACAAGAATGTTGGTACTGAAACTTTAATGAGGTTAATCTTTGAAATTCTCATCGTTTTTTTTTTTTTTTTTGACCCTGTACACGTTCGTCACAAAATCATAATAAAAGATACTAATCTTTATCGTCGTGACCACTGTGCAGGAAATAATTTTTTAGAGATATATGTCGATCTTTTAATGGATTTGTGTGTAGATTTTGGGAATGACACGTGTATATATTTTTACCTTCATTAAGCTTATCGGATCTACTTAGGAACTTTCGGGATGAAACTAGCTGGGTACATCTAATAAGACAAAGGATAAGATAGACTAGGAAGTTTTTCTAGTTAAAAGCGGTTTACACAAGAGTTGATTTGCTTGGTTTTACCAAGTAATATTAACTGCAACTAGGTAGACGCTTGTATTGAAATATAAAGAAAAACTAAGTTGGTTAATATCTTTCCTTCTTTTTCTTTTCTTCTTTTTTAACAAAAGAGTATTGCTAGTAAGGTGTGAAGCTAAGAAAAATGCAAGTAATTTTTTTGTTAAATTAAAATCTAGTTATATATTTTAATTATTTATTTAACGGGACATAGTTATAATTTTTTTAAAAAAAATAGAGACGTAAGTGAAAGTTTACAAAAATTTTTAAGGTAAAAACTAATTTTCCATTTAGTACAACTGTCTGTCCATGGTATAAAACTTTTAGAAATTATAACATAAAGCAAAAAACACCTATAGTGTATGCGATGTGCAGTGTTGTGTTGGTGCCTTGACTCGCTTATACTCTGCTCCACCATTGATAGTAATGACTATTTTTTTTTTTTTGTTTATTTTTCCTATAGTTATTGTGATGACAAGCTATGACGTACGGGCTAAGCGAGTTCTATTAAAGCAACCTCATATGATCTTTCCTCGAAGGGGGAATGCAAAGGTTTATCTTGATTGGTTGATTTAAAGTAATTAGTCGACTTATTTGAGATATTTTGACTGACGAAGTAAATGAAAAGGAGCACATAAATTTAGTCACGCGTTCACTCCTCTTTTCCGCGCCTTTTAATTTCCCCTTTAGCGTCGAAAGCGGAGTATAATTTTAGAAGATAATGCATGTTTTTAACCAATTCATTACAAATACATTAAGAGATAGAAAAGAGTCTTTTTTCTTAGAAGTCAATATTTATAAAGAAAAAGGGAGAACAGTTTTTGCCACATCTCTGAAGCACTCCAATTAACTTCCTTTTTTCATTTTATATATATTAGTGAAAGAATGACATTTGTGGCCACGTCGGTTGCTAGGGTGATTCATTATGTTACACGTAACATCTTTTTTTTTTTTTTTCCTAATTTAATTTAGTCTTTGTCGGACCGACTATTATGGAACTTTTTTGTGTGTACATGATTATTGAGTTAGAAATTGGCTTGAGTATTGTGGTTTAAAATATTAAAGTATATAAAAGTTTTATTTTATATTTCAGCTTTATTTTATGCAGCAATATATTAAGGTTTTATACGAGCAATCTTATTTAAATTTATGGGACTATAAACTTGTTATTAACAAAATAGTATGATCCAATTTAAATAAAACACTACATACTAAATTAGGACTTATAGTTTTGTGAATAATAGAATTATAACTCATGGCGATAAAGGAAAACGAAATTTATTTTTTACTGTTTAAGTTTAAACCTATATTTGTTTGAACAAGATTCCCAAACACCCTAATAAACCCTCAAAATTGTGATGATTCATGAATATGACAATTGAAGATCCTATATTACTCCTTGTCAGCTTCTCTCTTTTTTTTTTTTTTTTTGTTCTTGTTATGTCGCCATTCCAATTTAATGTCGCCATTCTTACTTAGTGTAGTAGTTAATCGTTTTAATTCTTATGTCTTAGCTTTTCGTTTTTTTTTTTCGGTAATTGTGTTATTCATTCTGTTCCAATTTATCACTTTCACTCTTCCTTTGTCGTCAATTATGGTATTTCTAAGCCTTCAAACACACTTGGAACATTCCACCGAAAGTTGGACAACAAAATTTGACAACATATAAATCCCTAAAGTAAGTGGCGGTACTACGGATAAACTTAATTTATAAACATCCAAAAAGAAAAAGGAAAAAACATACATATTTTTCGAAATGTAATGGGGACTCAAAACCTTGTAGTGTCAAGACAAAAGTATAATGAAACGAATAATAAGCAAATGGAAATTTGAACACGTTTTTGTGACTAACATTCATTTGTCTCTATTTAAAATTTGGAATCCAAATGGTGCGCTTCCGGTGGGCTCATGCCCTTGCCATATAGAGGTTCAATTTCTCTCTTTTTATTTTTATTTTATTTTATTTGGTGGTATCCACGTGGCAGTCTCTCACTACTACATTGCAGACTTGTAAGACCAATGAAATTGTCTGAAGGACGACTACAAAGAACCCTTTTTTTTTTTTTTTTTTTTTTTAAGAATTTGCCTTAAAGAATATCCCAAAGCTTTGTACTGGGTTTGAATTGAACTTTGCACCAATTGGACCCCCTGAATCCACATATTGTCTCTTGTTCTTGGGCGACACAAACAACATCCAAATTCCAAAGCTTGGAATTGCTGAAAGGGTCCCCATGGCTACGACAGGTTTTATAAAAATCCCCTTTGGCCCTGAACTCGTATTCAAATTGACGCCTCATGGTCATCTATATATATACACACACACACACATACATATATAAATATATATGTATATGTATATTGGTCCTAATACACACTAATTAATAGACATAGAAATTAGCAAGTTCAACTTTCTCAAAGGCAGTGGCTTTTGTCTAATTCGTGGTGATCTCCAAAACATCTAGTTGAATACTTGAATACTCTGTTTATTAGGCATTGGCATTTCCCGGAGGCTCGCAAGGGTGGTGTGGGGGGAGCTTGAATAATGTCGGCCTTCTTTGGACCGACCCATAAGACAGAAAACTGTTTTGTTTTTTTAAAAAACACTTGCAATTTTTTGAGCCGTCTGAAAGCATACAATAAAGAACTTTTGAGTTGCCGATGGCGATGTTGCATTAAGCTCTTTGAACTTGTCATCTTTGCAAATTCCCATTTGCTTAAGACAACTTTCATGGGCCGACGACGGGCTTTTGGAGGCATTGTTAATTCGGCCCATTACATATCTCTCCGAACCGATCTGTTTTGTCTCTTCTTGTATTGACAAAGTCTCCATCGCCTCTGTTGGCTTCTTAACGATATATAATACAAAAAAAAAAAAAAAAAAAAAAAGAAAAGAAAAGAAAAGAAAAAAAAAGCCTTTGACTCTTATTATAATCTCCATTGTACTTCACTGTACATCCTTTTTTCATCACAGCCAGCATACAGCTATCTTTTTTTTTTTTGTTATATGTTGTACTCTAATATAAAGCGTTGAATCACATTTGTGTGTGTGTGTATCGATTTTAGTACTTATTCCAAACTCTCTATCCTTAGCAACCAACCCCTCATAGCCTTCTGAGAATAATATTATAATCCGTAAAGTGGTCCACAAAAACTCTAAACCCCAAGAGTTGCCTATAAAAGCCCCTAAAATACGTCTCCTAAAACCCCCCACTAACTCACAATTCCCTCTCTGTCTCTAACTCTGCACATACAATTGTTCTGCCTCTTCTTCTCATTCTCATTTTCATTCTTAATTCTTATTATTTTTCGTAACACAACACAATGTGTCAGCTTTCGTCTCCTCTTCTTAACAAATGCGATTCATCATCGCTAAACCAGGATGACTTCCCCTCAATCAACAAACAAGACGATAACAAAGAGCTTGTTATAACAATAGCAACAACACAAGAATTTCAGAAATCCGGCTTTTTAGAAGAGGCCAACTCCATAGCCAAAATAGCTCTCCCCATGATACTTACAGGGCTATTACTCTACTCCCGCTCAATGATCTCCATGCTCTTCCTAGGCCGCCTAGGCGAGCTGGCCCTAGCCGGCGGCTCCCTTGCCGTCGGCTTCGCCAACATCACCGGCTACTCCATCCTCTCCGGCCTCGCGATGGGAATGGAGCCCATCTGCGGCCAGGCATTCGGCGCCAAAAAGAACACCCTCCTCGGCCTCTCCTTACAAAGAACGGTCCTCCTCTTAACCTTAGCCTCAATCCCAATCTCCCTCCTCTGGCTCAACATGAAGAAAATCCTCCTCCTCTGCGGCCAAGACGCCGCCATCGCCTCCGAAGCCCAAGCCTACCTCCTCTTCTCCCTCCCGGACCTCCTCGCCCAGTCGCTTCTCCACCCTCTCAGAATCTACCTAAGAACACAATCCATTACTCTGCCTCTCACTTACTGCGCTGCTCTGTCAATCCTCCTCCACATCCCAATCAACCACCTTCTCGTCTCTCGCCTCAATTTAGGAATCCAAGGCATCGCTCTCAGTGGGGTCATCACCAACTTCAACCTCGTAGCCTCCTTAATCCTGTACATCCTCGTCTCCGGAGTTCACAAAAACACATGGCCGGGGATTTCCACCGACTGTTTTAAGCAGTGGAGAGCCCTGTTAGGCTTAGCCATTCCGAGCTGCATTTCGGTCTGTCTCGAATGGTGGTGGTACGAGATTATGATTCTGCTCTGCGGCCTACTCTTAAACCCGAGAGCCACCGTTGCTTCAATGGGGATTTTAATCCAAACCACGGCTTTAATCTACATATTTCCTTCCTCTTTGAGCTTCAGCGTCTCCACGAGAGTCGGCAACGAGCTCGGCGCCAACCGGCCCAAGAGAGCTAAATACGCAGCCTATGTGGGGCTACTCTGCAGCGCGGCTTTGGGACTCACCGCGCTGCTTTTTGCTGTGGCCGTGAGGAGCGTGTGGGCGAGAATGTTCACACTGGATAAGGAGATTATGTCGTTGACGTCGTCGGTCTTGCCGATAATCGGGCTCTGCGAGCTGGGGAACTGCCCTCAGACGACGGGTTGCGGGGTGCTGAGAGGGACGGCGAGGCCGAAGGTGGGCGCGAACATAAATTTGGGGTGCTTCTACATGGTGGGAATGCCTGTAGCTTTGGTTTTGGCTTTCTTTTTGGGGTTTGATTTCAAGGGGCTTTGGTTTGGGCTGCTGGCGGCGCAGTGGTGTTGTGCTTTGACCATGTTGGTGGTTTTGGGTCTCACGGATTGGGACTGGGAAGCTAAGAGAGCCCTGGTCCTAACTGGGGCTAATTCTAATTCGGTTTTTGATCATGATCATCGTGATAATACTAATAACAATAATAATCATGATCATGCTTGTGATTCTTATGACAGCGAAGAGGAGGAGAAGGCAGTTCAGCCTGAGATCAAGGGAGAAGATGATGATGATCATTGTTCTTGTTGTGATTCATACAGTACATTTGGTGATTTAGATTGCGATAATAATTCACCCGTTTGATTAATTAATTTAATGGGTCCCCTTTTTTTATTGGTCATAAGGTGTAAAGAAAGTAGCTAGAGACACAGTGAGGAAGGGAGGGTTTATATCTTTATCTTCTTCTTTTTTCTATTTTTTTAAGTCTGTCTTTTCTTTTTTCTTTTTTTTTCTATTAACCCAAAAAGAAGTAGTTGGTGGTTAGGATATGTTGTTCACAGGGAGAGCTATAGTAATATACGTGCAGGGTCTTTTTCGGTGGGTGCTTGTAGTGATATTCAATGTCGAAAGAAAGGAGTACCAAGGACTAACAACCGTTTCTTTGTTTTGTACTCATAACTCACAAAGAAATCCAAGCTTATAATTCCCTTACTAAACGACTCTATTTCTTCTTTTTTCTTTTTCTTTGTAATTTCAATCCTTCTGTTTAACTTAGCAGTTCAAACTGATGTAAAAAAAAAAGACCAAAATAATGCAAAGCTTTTAATAGCTATTTAAATGAGTCTAATAAGTTTCATTCTTATCCAAATATAGGCAAACCAACCACTAAACCCCCATAAAAAAAAAAAAAAAAAAGACCAATGAAAACTGTTAGAAGTTCAATCAAAGCTAAATATCGAACAAGTTACATGTTTATATGGTACACGTCGGTGTCGCTCTATTCTTTTCTTTCTTTCTTTCTTTCTTTTATTTTCCTAGCCAAAAGGCTGATGTGGAAGAGCACGTTGATTTAACCATAAAAAGATCGTGAAAGTATGAGTTAGAAGCAAATATAAGATCGTTTAGATGTACAAGCCAAAATAAAATATAAAAAAAGATATATATATATATATATATATATATATTGTATAGATTATTGTTTTTCCTAGCAAAAACATTAATTTGTTGCTAAAAACCTTTAAATTACATCTTCAGCAGAAATAAATAAATAAATTGCTTTTTTTCCCAAACAAATTTCTTATTTCTTCGTTAAAAGCTACTTTTGCGAAACAGTACTACAATTTGTATTTTAATCACTTGCATTTTCCCCTTATAGTTATAGCTTTTTAAATTAAAGAAGCAGAAATAGAAACTTTACTAAACGCATCAAGGGCCGCGTCTCTTTCTTTTTTTCTTCCCCTGAAAAGCAGACAAATGCGTCAAATTAGTAATGACAGAAACTAGGCCTAGTTTGTTTTTAAAAACAAAAATTACAAAAAAAAAAAAAAAGAATAAGAATTAATGACGCATTACTTCGTTTAACTGGGTAATCCCCTGTTTCTTCTAAGGTGCTTTCTGTCTCGAAAAGTACGCAAGCTAATTGTAAATCACTTTTGTTTATATACCGTTGTAGAATGCGTTTGAAATTACCGATTCCAATCAAAAAAAGATCAGTTTTTTATACATTTTTTTTATAAAATTTAAATTGTTACAATATTATTTCTAGTTTCAACTTTTAGTTTAAACCCGCAATATCATTTGGTAATAAACTAAAATTACAATTGTTTTTTATTATTTAATTAGTTGCAATTTACATGCTGATGGATCGAGTGGCATGAAACATGAAAAGCCATTACAAATTTACGTCTTAATCAACGGACGATATTAAATAAACATACCATCTCTCAACTCTCATGTCACTACAAGAAAAACTACATTTAACGACATATTATTTACGATATGTAGTTTTTAAATGTCGTTAAAAAGTACATACAACGACATATCGAACAAAGATGTCATTAACGACATTTGAAACAATAATTAATGACATCTATATAAATATCGTATTAAAGGTTTCCTTTTAACGACAATAGTTTAGTGTCGTTAAATTATTTAACGACAAGTAAGAGATGTCGTCAAAGCCTTGAAGATTTCACGACACCCATTATAGACGACATTGGTCAAGATGTCGTCTATAAAGGATGTCGTGGAATCTCTAAGGCTTTAACGATATCTCCTACTTGTCGTTAAATAATTTAACGACACTAAACTATTGTCGTTAAAAGGAGACCTTTAATACGACATCTATATAGAAGTCATTAATTATTATTTCAAATGTTATTAACGACATCTTGGTTAGAGATATCGTTTTATGTACATTTCAACGACATTTAAAAACTACATGTTGTAAATAATATGTCGTTAAATGTAATTTTTTTTTAAGTGTGTCTTAAGACTCTGGGCACAAAATTATCAAACAATCACAATCAAATATTTATGCAACCACATATAAATATACTAATTATTATCACAGCCAATGGCATAAGTATGAACACAAATAAGAGTTTTTCAAATGTTATTGTTGTATATATAGTAAGCCTTTGCCATTACATACGAACATAACAACTACAATGAAAAAGTCATCAATATATTAACATTAATTTTTGGATATATATATGCATATATATTGACTTATATATAGAACGTTTATACATGTGACAGTTAACATTGCAACAACTATTTAGTTGTCTCATTTGGCTGCGTTCTAACTTACTAGAAAGGTGGCCGGTAAAACTGGCCGGCTGCACACAATAACGACTTGGTCTTTTACCTCAATTTTGTGTTTAAATATGTAAAAATTAACATTGATTATAAGTAATTAGAATTTAGTACTAGGGCAAATAGGTATATATATAACTTAAATATTGGAATATATCTTTTTCCGAGGGAATATATACTGGTAACCACAAAGATCATGAGGAATGCAACTTGCATTACACAACTTGCAGAAAAACCTTAAAAGCAGTACTCAACAAGAAGCTTAATTATAAGAAGTACTCCAGACACTACTGATCTAGAAAGATTTTATTTTTTTTCATATCACTGCAAGATTTAATGGGAATTATGGGGAAAATCTATAGTCTTGGAATTTGGGAATATCAAATTGATCGATCACTAGGAAATGAAATTTATAAGGTATATTTGGTGTATTCTGTATTTGAATTAAATTCTTTCCTGTGCACTTTAGTCAATGCTAATCAAGAAAAGTTTTTTTTTTTTAAGGGTAAGCTAGATATTAAACAAAGGAAGTCATCAAAAAATAAAAATAAAAAGAAGAAAGTCTTGTAAAAGTAATATAGTAGTTCTGCAGTGGGCAGGTTGCATGTTGAATGTGAATTAAAATCGATGCGTGTCAAAAATAAAGAAAATTACTGCAAAGAGAGAAAAGATTTATCAATGTTTATAATAGCATTGAATAAATCTTTTTAATAAAATAATATATACTGAAAAACAAGTTCATAGAATTTTTTTTATCTTTTTTTTTCCGACAAAACTTACAAGAGATCCGAAAATATGTCTTGTGGAACATTTAAAATCAAATACATATATGCACGAAGTCCCACCTCCAAAACAAACAAAAAAAATCATGATAATCTATGTTGATAAGAAAATAAATTCTTTTGAGAGAGAGAAAAAAAATTTATAATATGACCACAGTGAGCTTTTTTTTCATTGTTTAAGAGGGTAAATTGTTTTGACTTTTGGGTTTAATTTGTTTAGTGATCTGCCTTTTAACATTCCCCCAAAAAATGGTAACATCTTATCGTGATTTGCGCAACATGTAATACGAGATTAAAAAAAAGGGGTATGAAATACGATGTTGAGATTCATCTGAAAGTCAAAATTTATAAAAAATTTTTATTTAGTCGACATGGATCCCGAGTACGGTATTGGAGTGACAAGAAGCTTATTATAGGGGAATGGATAATGAAAATAAATCGTACTCCTAAGCGCGCGCTTATTATGTCGTTGGTTCCTTTAATTCGGGTATGAGTTCGGGGAAATTCTATCATAGGGTAGGGTTTTGCCCGACCGGTTGGCCATGTAGTGGCGTAGGAAACTTTTTGAGTAGGAGCAGTAAAAAATATAGAGATTGTATTTCATTTACTAGAAACATGGTTACATTTTAAATATTATTGAGTAAGGATACGGTTATTTTTGTTTTAAATGAAACGTAAAACAAGATATCTTAATTTTCAATAGGGCAATTATAATCTTCTGTGAAAATGAAAGTAGTTACGTTTCTAATAGATATTATTTTTATATTATCTGTTTGATATAAATTTGACGATTATAATGAAGTGAATAGTTGATCAAAAAATTTATGATAATTAATGAAGTTGAATTATTATCATGTTATCTCATCAATTGTTGCTAAAATGTACTCTTATTGAAAAGTAACCATTAAAATTGTAACCATTAAAAAAAAGTACTTGTGTGTATTTATATATGTGTTCTTATATGAATATAATAATATGTTAGGTATTCAGAGTGCAAGGCAGAAAGAAATAAATGTACATAGCACAAAGAAGCGTGCGATATTACATAAAACCGCGTCCTATATATACACGAATTACATAATCTAATTTACCGTTATTTAAAAGGAAAAAAAATGAAAAACTAGGAGAGAAGGGATTGCACAATGTAATTTGACAACCAATATCATGCTGCTGCAAATGTCAAAATCTACAATTAAGTAACCAACCCTACATCGCATCAAATAAATGAAACTTTTCCTTGAAGGATATTTGAATCACAATCTCGTTAATTAAATTAATATAAATTTTAATAAAATAATCTGTATGGCTATAGTATAAAAAGATTTATGTCAGGATATATCTGTTTTAATGTGATCAGTTTATTTAAACCCAATGGCCTCAACGGACTTCAAACACTAACACTTTATTATGTAGAATTACGTAAAATTTGAGTTATATTATCAAGGACTCCTAATTTCTAGACTAACCTTTTTTATTTTTATTTTTTTAATTTTTTGAACTTGAGAATGGAGGATTTGAACTTTTTAATCGACTTATGTATGCATTTATCACTAACCACGGAATTATTCTCTCTTAATTGATTAAGTACTGTGAATTAATTCCCTTAGTTTTTTATATTTATTTTATAAATAAACGGTTAGAGTTTTGAATTGAGGACCTCATATTCAAGGGTAATGTAGTAATCATACATAAGTGAAGCTTGTGACCTCCACGAATTACGTTGACCTAATGGCTGAAGAGGAGCGAAGTCTACAATATTTTTTTATGGCCAAAATTTGAGCAAATTAAGGTTATACATTATTTATAGAGACAGCGGCGGCAGTTCCTTGTAAATCAAGCTCAGGAAGTAAATTCCAGCTATTCCATATTTACAACATCATAATAATAATAATAATAATAATCAAGAACATAAAAGAAAGGGGAAAAGAAATAAAAACAACAAAAAGAAATTAGTAAAAACATTAATATTATTGAAAAAAATATTCATAATTATAGAATTATGACGGCCGTGATGAGGTCAACACTAATAATAACTAAAAAATATTAATAAAATAGTTGACCATGATAATAATTAAGAATAATATTATAAAATATGATCACCATATTCAACCATCTGCTCAACTACTAATTGAGGAATGTATGTTATAATTCCAAATTAAAAACACAATATAAAATCCTCATACTACCACACTTCATGCTTAGAGAAGGTATGATACGAGACAGATAGACCGTGAGAAGTGCATTGGAGCTACTAAATAATAATGGTGCAACACACGCAGCTAGCTCTCTCTCTCTCTCTCTCTCTCTCTATATATATATATATATATATATATATATATATAAACATATATATTATATGTGTACATGTGTGCATGTGAATTAAGTTACACTCTGCACAACATTGTTTGCGGAGGGAAGGTAGTGATGATTACGTGGCACATAGCTTTTTATATTATAAGAGACAGCTTAAGAAGAAGGACAAGGAGCTCTAAATTGGCGTAAAAGCCTAGTAATAAGATTGCCTATCATTTAACTAGTAATAAGATTGCCTATCATTTAAGATTAACTAGTGCGAGTTGGTGTATGGTCTGCATGCATGGATGTTAACGAGGCTGTGCATGCATGATCAGATTCTCGAAGGATTGGTTTGGTGCGTCCACGGTCCACGCTTGTTTTTATGTGTAAGTTTTTCCTCTTTTATTTTTTCTTATATTTATATATATATGAATATATATTTATATATAATGGTTTTTTTCCTTTTTCTCTTTTTATTCTCTTATGGGAAATTTTGATTGGCCCGGGTATGCTTGACGATTCTCTTACGTGATTTTTATGCATACGATTCACTTTTAAATGTTATGCAAAGTTATCACGAATTAGGCCAGCTGAACGTTTTTATTTAACGATTTTTTGTGAGATATTATTAATTTCTTGAACTTAACTCCACACTTCTACCTCAATAGATGTGGTTGTAGAATTACATTAGACTAAGTCTGTAAGTTTCATTTTTTCGAATGTTATATTGCAAAGTATATCACGAGAAGAAATCAATAGATCATGCTTATATTAAATATATTTTATAAACAGGTGATTTGAATTCTAGACTTCTAGGTTAGAAAGGTTGTAGATCATGTCTATAATCACAATTTTTTTATTTACTTATACAAAAGTGTTTTAGGAAAATTTTGTCAATTACTTAAAAAAATTGTCAATCATATTAGCAACATGAAATATGGATTGTTAAAATCATTGGCAATGGCAGTCTAACATATTCCTAATACATAAGTGTAGGTACTCAATCACAAGAAAGATCGTACTCTTTCCTTTACCAACTATTCCAGATTCAAGAGATGCAAAGGATCATGTAATGCAGCTGGAAAAATTTTGTACAAAATTTGGGAAAAATAAAACAAAAATATATTGTTGATCGTCGCGATGGCCTAATTCTTCTTCTTATTATTATTAGCTGGCGCTAAACAAATACAAATTACAATATAATTCTCCTTGTTATTACCAGAAATACATATCAAGAAAAAAATAAATACTATAGTACATTTTTTCTCCTGATCATACATTAAGAGAAAAAAAAAATTAAATAAATCTCTATGTTTAACAATGCATAGAATAATTAGATACTATTTTTTTGGCATTGATGTATAGACAACCGATCATTAAACACCCATATTATTATTATTATTATTATTATTATTATTATTATTATTTTGAAAATAAACACCGTATTATAGGTTCATAATTCTTTAATAATCATCATTTTATTTTATGTAACGTCTCTCATAAATTAGTTTACCTTTTCCATAAACTCACTCACATCTCATATGAAGATCGTAAAAGCATGTGCTAATACGGCCATAAGGTTTTCAAAACTGTGGGTGCAAAAATATTATGCTGACAAGCTGGTCCAGTCCAACTAATTACATAACATGATCACGTTTATCACTAACCTTGTTTCACTAATATTAATACTATTAATTAGTCTAATTATAGGTTCTAAACCGTTGATTTAGATAGCTCTCAACTACAACTAATCAAATGATCATCAGTTTACCTAGCTAAGCCTATTCACATGTGACTAGCTGTATTATTAAATTGATCAAGATGCATCATTAATTAAACTAATATAATTAATTAGTGCTTAATTATCAAGTAAAGAATGATTAGGAAAAAGTTTGCCTGAGTGCGATCAAAGATGTGATTCAAAAGCTGCAAAGACGTGGAAGAATGGATATCTCACAGCCTTTAACGTCCTATCTTGTGTTGAAGTCCATGTCATTCTCCAAAGGACAGTTAAAACTATTATTAGTTGTTTTGGCATAAAATAGTTCTAACCACTTTTTCAGTTATAAACAGTGTAAAGCACTCATATGCTGTAGCAACAATTAAAAAAATCACTACAGTATAAAGCTCTCATATGCTACAATAAAAACAGTTCTAACCACCCAGCCAAACACCCTTTATATATATATATATATATATATATATATTATACTCTCTACATATATCTGAATTATGAAGACCTAAGACTGTGTATTTGGTATACTCATCAACATTCATATTAAGTTGAACATAAATTCTCCAACAACAATTGAAGGGGAACAGAATTTTACTACTATTTTCAGAAAACAAATAGCGAAGCTGATATTGTACGTACTTTTTAGTCATTGAAATAAAAGCGGCAACTTGTTGGTGAAAGCAACTTTATAGGGCATAACATGTGACCTTCTGAACAAGGCTTGTACATGCTCATTGTCACACTGTCCCACATTTAAAGGAGGCATGCACGACAGAGAGGAACTATTCGTTTGGTCGTCTGTCCTTTTTTTTTTTTTTTTTTCTGAAAACGCAAATTAGGTTTCATGGTTTGAATTAAAACCACTTCACTCATAATTGCGCATAAAATTCCCATTACGATGGGATATGTGTTTATTTTAATTTAACATAAGCAAAAATTTTTATTTTGTTTCGTTTAAGTCTATTATTTGTTTGAAAATAAGATCTACCTCGAAAATAAAAGAGGATCCAGATTTTTTTTGGTCTTATATTGGGTTTTTTTTTTCTTTCTATGTAGTAGAAGTTCAGTTAATTTGCGATGAGAGCCATTCCAGAAAGAGGCCCTATATATATTTACATATATATATATATATATATATATATATATATATATAGTTAGATTCAAGTTTTGTTTGTTTTATAAGTTCAACTAAAGTTTAAAACTTTTTAGGTATGTAGTTTTTTGGCATAAAAATTTAAAATTCTATTCAAACGTTGTTTTTGAATCTATTGATCAAACTGGCGATTTGTAAATATCATGTGATTTGGTACCTTTGTGTGGTATTATAATTGTACGAACGGGAGATATTTAACCACCTCTAAGAGACTAAGACCATGCAATTGACAGTCAAAGAACTGAGCAATCAAAACTCAAATCTTTCGACAGTTCACTTACTTTAATACAAAGCTTAGTTTTGTGTTGACCCAATAAGGGAAAAAAGAAAGTGCTTGTACGTGATAAATGTAATTATCCATTGAAATTTATTGATGGTTGCAATTAACTTGAAAGAAGATATCCACTAGTACTTGGGACCACGTTTTATCTTTGAAGGAGATAATGGGCTCACCAAAGCATATTAAACATATGCATACATATATACATATATATATATATCACACGGCTCTTTTGATGGTCTCAAATCACGGAACTTATCACTAGTGAAAGTCGATCACCATCCATATTTTTATATATAACTCTCAATTTTTATTTGTAAAAGCCATGTTACGCAACATGCTTTTTAGTGTTTGCAATGTCGTCTTCCAAGTTGTCCCATTTTCGTTGTGTAAGGTCATTGATATGGTGTGTAAATCTACTGCTTAATGCTAATTAAGTAGTTTTTAGTGTCCTTGGTTAATTACATTGCATCTTCGTCAGCTTATTAGTGATTCTCTCTACGATGATCGAGATTCCAATTAGATTAGTTATGCTCTCAAGGAATCTATATATTTATATGGCCAAGATGGTTTTACACTTATGTTCATTTTCATTTGTCTAAATTGCAAAATAAAGCTTCCAATAATTCGACAATGACGCATACCGACCATCAAAGTCATATTCGGTAATGTGTTGAAAAGGAAAAATACCTAGCTAGCTATATATATACCGTTTAGCTGGAAACTTCAATAATTAAATAGAATAAAGATAGCTATGCTTTTTAACCAAAAGGAAAAAAAAGGAAAAAGGAAAAAGATAGCTACATATTTAGCTGAAAACTTTGCAAAATAAATTGACAAGGTATACGACTATACATGTATGATGTATCAATCATATCATAGGGAGCACTTTTGGGGGTTGCCAACTCTAATCACGAAAATAATGTTACACTTGTATTTTAGTTTTTATTTTTCTAAAAAATATTGCAAGTTTTATCAATCATCAACAGATCATTTTCTTATAAATATATAGTTAATTTTAATATATACTTGAATCTTTTTATAGTTGACTATGCTTACTTATCATTACTAGTCGTTTCATGTATGCTTACTCATTACTAAATCTAATCATGACTCTTTATCAAGTGTTAATAGATCTCAAGACTAGTGGTTTCAGTATTCTTACTCGCAACAAATAAGAGCTCCTTGAGAATATAATATACAACTTGATTCATTATGGTCCTATTGTGAATTCCATCGTTATTAATTTATATTGGTAAAAAAGGAACCAAGAATGTAGTAATCAATTAAGATCATTTATTTATTAACTCCTCTGTATAAAAACAGTATATTTTTATATTTTTTTTCTTCCTTTTTCACCTCAATTTTCAAAAAATAAAAAAAAAAGAAGAAAAGAAAAGACGAGAAAAAGCAGGATACACGAGTCATGACTACAATTGGCCGTTTATCCTGGTAGTTTACAAATTACGGCAAGTGCTTTTACTGGTGGAATAGCCAGGGTCACAAAAATTAAAATTAAAATTGATATTCCTGACACGACTGTTACTGAAAACAAGGAGCTAACCAGCCAAATTTGAAGTGGCGGGTCAAACATTGTCAAAGAGATGGCCACGGAGGAGTGGACCCGAAAGGGGGAAAAAGAGTAGGTGCTGCATGGCACCCTCTCAAGGAGACAAGACGGCGCACTCTACGAACCCGGAGGCTTGGAAAACCAAACCATGCGCGGCTTTCTCTTTCTAAAAACTTGCAATTATGGAAACCAATCAGGATTAAAAGTCTTTTTGCTTCCTTGATAATTTTGAATGGCCGCAATTCCGTGTCAACATGGGCCTATTGGACAACATGAAAAGGCAAAGGCCATCTTTTCCTCATCATACACTCCAATTTATCAGAATCTTTGACCAATTTTCCATTCTTTTTTGCTCTTTTTAGTGGGGACAGATTTTTTTTTTTTTGTTGCCCCGCCTTTCTTTCCTTTTCTTTCTTTCTTCTTTTAGGCTTTGCATTGTGCTCCTTCTTTTCAGGATGAATTAGTGGAAAAATACATCTTAAGCAACAATTTGATATCATTACACCAAAAGCATTAAATGAATTTACATATAGAATGGGGAGACCTACGGTTTATCTTTTAAATATTAATCCGAGCTAAGGCTTAAACCCTATCTAGCATTCTTGCTTTCTTTTCCCAAAAAGCTTATGAAAATATGCTGAGGACTTTTTCGGTGAGAACTCTAGTTGATGGTATACGTTTAAAAGCTATTAGATATAATTAAAATCATTGTTTTCTGCAAATTTATCCATGGAAAGACAGATACCTTAAGCCTTTGTTCATTCCACCAGAAAAAAATTGCCAATTACACCGCCATAATATGTTTTATCATCCACATTTTATAATAATTATTATATGCTCAGTGCATGGAATATGTACTTATGATACAATCATCCATGCATTTACATCTTTGAAACATGATTTGATGTCTTTGGCAAGTACAAAACGTACCAGAATACAAACCGACGTCCCTTTCACATGGGGAAAATGAAAGATTAATATTTAAATAAAGGAAATAATATTCGTTACCCATTAATAACGGTTACATAAGCCTGAGAATCAGCATCATTATTGAAAAGATAGTTTCATCTCATTATGATATATAACGGAATATAATTAACCAACCTAACTTATTTAAATATGAGTTCTAGATGACCAAGTTCAAATATAATGTGACTTAGAACTGAATTTCTATATTGTAAGCAGTAATGAGTGACCGAATGAGCTAAGGAATAAAGAAGACAGTCATAAGATCCATTAAAGAAGTGGTCAATGTATATATACACATATATATACGTATATACATATATGTTTGTGTGTGTATATATATATATATATATAATAAAGTTATAGCCATCGGTCTTTGGGTGGAAGAATATGAATATAAAATTGACAAGCTGTAAAGCAACTGAGACCAGAATATGATTATTGGAGATTAGATATTGACTATTTTGCGGTCTTTTATTTTTTAATTTTTATTTTTTGTTTCTAATTTTACCCATGTTGGAGAGAACGAAATATCAGTCATGCACGATAGCGCTGCAATCATGTGTGAAAAATTTATATTTGTTTCTTTTTTTTTTTTCCTAGAATTAATGTGTAAAAAATGCATATATAGATCAAAGTCGTTAATGCCTATGGTAGCCAACTCACGTGTCAGCACCCTAGGCGATTAGAAGCCAACTCACGCTGTAAAATATCCACATAAAAATAATTTTGGAGAAGAATAACGAATTATATTAAATAAGCAGATAAATTATTAAACAGAAAATAAAAGGTTCACCACAAAATTAAAATGTTAAATGACTAAGAAATATAAAGTAAGACTTAAACCTAAAATAAATCAATCATTTTCTCATATTAAAATCCTTTCCATTAATGATTTTTCTTTCTCTAAAATTGTTGTTCAATTTCTTTCTTAAAATAGCAAATCTTATAATTTCCCAAGAAACAAGAAGCAACAATTATTGTCTTTCTGAGGAAGTATGCTGATCTTTGATACATTAATATTATACTCTGTTTCAAGGCTTTTACATATTTACAAAAATGCTATGCACTTGAGCCTTTTTATTTTTTTCTCATTTCACTCTCCTCTTTCTCTTTTTGCTCTCTCTCTCTCCTGTGACTCTCTCTTCCTTTCTTCTTCTCTGAACTTTTCCACTAATTTGGGACAAGAAACGAAGTTCAAACTACAAAATCATCTTCAAAAATGTCCATTTGAGGTTAGCCCTTTTCTCTACATAGATTTTGATTTTCGTTTTAAATCTTCCATGTAATTTTGCAATCCGAACATGTTTGAGCTTAAATAACATTCAATCTAGGTTTGTGGAACTTAAATCAACATGAATCTGAGCTTTGTTTGAACAAAAATGAGTTTAAACTAGTTTTTATATTTTTCTATTTTTCGGGATAAGCCTTAGATTCGTTTGAAAACTTGTTGAAAAGTGTTTAAAAGTCTTCTATTTTGTTATTTTATCATATTTGAGTGTTACCCATGCTCTGAGAATTAAAATAACATGTTTAAAATTTGGTTTTGAGCTCGGATTAGCCGAGACTCAAAACCTAAAATTTTTCAGATTTTGACAGATCGACAGGCCAAACTTGAGTTTCTGCGGGCCGGATTCAAACAGTTCGGTAGGCCGAACTTAAATGGCCTGTAGGCTGAACATCTACAGTTTAGCAGGCTAAACCTGAGTGTTCGACAAGCCGACTGTGCACCATGAAATTGTATTTTTACTCCCAGTTTTTAATGTTTAATGATCTAGAAATGTTTTTAAAAGATTATGATTTTGTGTCATGATTATTTTGAGTCAAAAAGGCACACTGATGATTAAATTAACATAATGATATTTGATAAACAAAATTTCTGACTTTAAATGTGATTTTTAAGGTTTTGAATATGGAGCTTACGTTAAATTTTGTTGGAGCCAATAGTATTGAATTTCAAAATGAGGTAGGATATTTTCTATCATTTCTTTGGTAGCCCCCTTTTATAAATAGTTTTGGCCAAAGTTTAATTCTTAAATGGTTTTGAGAATAATTTCTATGTTTGATCTTGAAGTTATTATGTATTGATATTCTTTTCAAGTCTCAAAACCCGTACAATGGTATTTTATCAAGGTCTTACAAGTAAGTATTAATTGATTTGGTTAAGATATCTTGAGATTCAATTATTTTCAGTAAGTATGATTTGAAAAAAATTATATTCTCTATAACTGTGAGTTTTAAACAATATGTTTTTAATTAATTATCCTACTGAGTTTTTCACTCACTTTTTACTATTTTTTAAAATTCCCCTCCCAGGTTTGAAGAAAAAGGAGCATGAATAAATATGGTATTTTCTCTAAAATTGTTGTATGACACGTGTACTATACGACTTGTCTCGATGTTGTTGTTGTCTTTGTCAATTACATAGCTTAATTTATTTTAAAGACGACCATTTTTAGTAATCTTGTATTATTATTATTATTTGCAATTTAATTACCTAATCATCTTCGTAGTAAGCGTCCATATGATGGTGATTGCCAATGAGATTTTGGCTGAACAATTTAATTTACATTTATTTACTTTATGTTCATTTACTCAATTTAGCTACTGTATTTAATTTAATTTAAAGATCTTCCTTTTACAGGTCGTTACAATATTGGTATTAGAGCATAGGCTTTAGATCTTTTGGGAACTGAACTTGTGAGATTTTCACTGTTTTATTTTTTTTAAGTTTTAAGACGGGATAGATATCGTTACAGTTACATTTAAGTACACAGTGTTGTATATGATTTCAAACTTTAGATATTTAAAAATTTTGAGGACGAAATTTCTTTTAAGGAGGGTAGAATGTAACGCTCGTGAATTTTAAAATAAGATTAGTTATGTTAAATTTAATTATTAAGTGTGCTAAGTGTGATTTTAATGTTAATTTCAGTCATTTAAAATTTAGTTGCATTTGTTATGTTTAAAAATTTGATTTTTGGTTTTAAAATACCAAATTACATTTTTATATTATATTTCCCCATATTTACAAATATGCCCTTGAGCCTTTTTTTTCTCTTTTCTCTTTTCTCTTTTCTCTCTCTCTCCTGTGACTCTTTCTTCCTTTCTTCTTCTCTGAACTTTTCCACTAATTTGGGCCAAGAAACGAAGTTCAAGCTACAAAATCATCTTCAAAAACATGAATTTGAGGTTAGCCCTTTTCTCACCAAAGTTTTTAATTTTCGTTTTAAATCTTCCATGCAATTTTGCAATCCAAGCATGTTTGAGCTTAAATAACATTCAACCTGGGTTTGTGGAACTTAAATCAACATGAATCCGAGCTTTGTTTGAACAAAAACGAGATTTGAACTAGTTGTTAGATTTTTCTATTTTTTCGAATAAGCCTTGGATTTGTTTGAAAACTTGTTAAAAAGTGTTTAAAAGTGTTTTATTTTGTTATTTTATCATATTTGAGTATTACCCATGCTCTGAGAATTGAAATAACAAGTTTAAAACTGGTTTTTGAGCTCAGATTGGCTGAGATTCGAAACCTAGAATTTTCTAGATTTCGACAGATCGACAAGCCGAACTTGAGTTTCGACAGGCCAAACCTAAATATTTGGCAGCCCGAGCCGATTATGTACTATGAAATTGTATTTTTACTCCCAGTTTATAATGTTTAATGATTTATAAATGTTTTAAAAAGATTATGATTTTGTGTAATGATTATTTTGACTCAAAAAGGCACACTGATAATTAAATTAACATAATGATATCTAATAAACAAAATTTCTAACTTTAAATGCGATTTTTAACATTTTGAATGCTGATGGAGCTTACGTTAAATTTTGTTAGAGCTAACGGTATTGAATTTCAAAATGTGGTAGGATATTTTCTATCATTTCTTTTGTAGCCCCCTTTTATAAATAGTTTTGGCCAAAGTTTAATTCTTAAATGGTTTTGAGAATGATTTTTATCTTTGATCTTGAAGTTATTATGTATTGATATTCTTTTCAAGTCTCAAAATCCATACAGTGGTGTTTTATCAAGTTTTTACAAGTAAGTAGTTATTGATTTGGTTAAGATATCTTGAGATTCAATTATTTTCAGTAAGTATGGTTTGTGAATAATTCTATTCTCTATAATGTGAGTTTTAAACAATATGTTATCCTATTGAGCCTTCCGTTTACGTTTTACTGTTTTTTTTTAATTCCCCTCCCAAGTTTGAAGACAAAGGAGCATGACTAGAAATGGTATTTTCTCTGAAACAGTTGTATGACATGCATACTGTACGACTTGTCTCGAAGTTGTTGTCATCTTTGTCAGTTACATAGCTTAATTTATTTTAAAGACAATGATTTTCAGTAGTCTTGTATTATTATTATTATTTGCAGTTTAATTACTTACCGACCTTCGTGGTAAGCGTCCACATAATAGTAATTACCGATGAGATTTCGACTGAGCAATTTAATTTTCATTTACTTTATGTTCCTTTTCTCTATTTAACTACCATTTTTAATTTAATTTAACGATCCTCTTTTTATGGGTCGTTACAATAGCGTCTAGAGGAGGCAAAGGACATGGAGATACATTAGGTTGGAGACAAGTCAAGGACGAGAATTGGAGATTAGGGTACAACTAGGCCATCAATTCCATCTAATCCTTTTGATTCTCATACACTTGTAAGTTTTACTCGTACGATCTTCACAAATATTCTTCCATGTATGGTCAACACATATCAAGGATGTTCCATCCAACTAGAGCCAAAGGATGAAGAAGCACTAAAGCAAATCTTCTTTGGGAGTTGGGACCTGCTTAAGTCTTGTGTCCTTTACGTGCATCCAAAACATGTTCCAATATTCCTTCCTCGTTAATAGCTTGCAAAGATGAATCGAAAGCAGACTATATCATCTGGGTTGATCTCTCCCCCTCTATCTGATTCTACACAAATAAAAGTAAACACATATTATGAATATATAGACTATGAGTATGATATTCGGCTATGTAAGCTTGACAAATTCTAGTTGCTATGATTATTTTTATTTGTTTCTGACCTTTTCTGTTTATAACTATATTTAGCATTAGCAAAATTAAAATTAGTATATGTAATAATCACCAACTTAGTAGATGTACAAAGACCTGAAACAGGTGACAGAGTGAGAAATTTTTGTTAGAGCGGGCTAATATTAAAAAAACAATCAACATATTATATATTTAATTTTTTAGAGTGGCTTTTGTGCAATTTTTAGTGTATTATATATGCATGCATGTACATACATATTGGGAACTAAAAAATTTAGGGGGGCTTGACAATATCTTCCCTCCGTCACTTCTTGAAACTTAGTAGACATGAACCTATCGCAGCAAGGGCCCAACAATCGAGATTCTTGAGGTTCCTTGGGGGGTTAGCTCTAACTATGCTCTTGTTTTATGCTCCATGAAGTTGTTTGAAGTAGTCATGCAGGTCTCTCTTCTAGTTCTTATACATTTGGTTGCCTTTGTATCAACTACAGCATAGAGTATATCGTCTTTATAGCTGTAATCAATGTTAAACCAATACTACAACATATTCATGTCTTTATATCGTCTTTAAGGAAGATTTATAACAATGTAGTTGGATGAGTACCAGAAGACGTTCTTGTATGGTACTCTTATGTTAGGCGTCTACATATTTCCAGGCATCGTAAAATGGCTCACAACAATTTCTAGTGTGAGCATTGATCGTACTTTTAAACTGGGAACTGGGCTTTCCAAATGCCTTCTAAATGCCTTCATCCTAGTCAATTTTGATTTTGATCTTTCCTTCATTCGCCACGATTGTTCTGATTTCATGACCTTTTGCCTTATCTTGACCTGTACATTGTCGAGGTACAATAACCAATGTTGTAAAAATCGATCAACATTTTAGAGACATTGACTACATAAATTTAACAATTTTGTAATTAGGCTTTTAGCATACCCAACTAATAGTGCGAATAAAGTCTATATGAATAAGGTAGAGGTTGTGCTTCCCTTGATGAGCCAACACAAGTAGCAACTAGACCAGACATGAATGCTTGTTAACAAATTAAAATTAGTTCAATATCATATTTAAGTAATTATATAAATACTATACATTTATGCTTGTTTGTGCTATACATAATTTATATTCATCGTCATTGCTACACTCTCACCACCATCATTTATGTCATTTCATCTTTAGAATCAACCTCATCAATGTAATCATCTAAAGTTTCATTCTCCTCTGCCAGCATATTATACTCATCACCTTCTTCCGGGTACTTGTCGTTTAAGATTGTAATTCACTTATCCCACAATGCCTCTTTTGTGTAAAAAATTTAGTAGCATCTCCCCCTAGTTCTCCTATATGTGCTGTCAGACGCACACTTAGAGAACAAAGGCAGGCGTACTAAACCTCTACCAAATGTGTGAGTCAAATTAAATGATAAACACGTAAATTACAATACCAAACTATCCAAACAGGACAATTCAAGCATCGGTTATTATGTATCGATCCTCTAACAGATCTAAGGTTAATTCATGTATGCACATGTAAAATGAAAACATAAATGTGTGCCCACGTACATTGTTCTTATGACTATCTAATCAATAACATATCAAACCATATTAGGGAAAAAAAAAAGCACAAATTTTTTATTAAATTTATAAAATCTTAGTAAATTTTATGATAATCTTATGTCCATTTTTTCTTATAATTTAAATTAAATTTATTTATTTTTTTCACATCAATTACTTGTTAATTAAAATGGTAGATTGTAAAATTTTATTTTAGAGTTGTTAATTAACTCTCAAGAAATATTTTATTTCTGTTCTTTTCTTTTAGTTTCTTTTTTATTTGTAAATATATTTATATATGTTAATTTATTTTTTAAAATTTTATTCCTTTTCTTTTTTAGGAGAATGTTATTCGTTTTTTATTTGTAAATGTTACATTACTTATAGAATTTTTCTTTTTCTCTATTTGCATTACATCACTATTTTATTATTTTTAATCAAATAATATCGTTTTATAGTTCATTCACTAAAATATGACCATAATTTTATTCTAAATCATATAATATGCTTTAATTAATTAATTATTCTTAATTTTAATCTTTTTAAAAACTATAATAGATTGTAATTAATTGAATTATTTCCTTTTTTGGAATTCACTTATTAATATTTTTTTATAATTTGAAGATTATATGAATTAAAACAACTTATAAACTATTTAATATCAATAATAAAAATTTGACCAACAACATAAAATTCTAAATAATTTAATCAACAACTTAGAACTTAAACAAGTACTACTACGACTACTTAATCATACTAAAAATTCTAAGGAAAAATTTTACCAACAACGTCTCATAAACTTTCCTATATCAATTACAACCATCACAACAATAAAAAACATCTAATTCAATTATAACCATCACAACAATTAAAAAAACATAACTCAATCCAATACCTAACAAAAAAAAGTAACCCAATCCAAATACAACTACATTCCACATTAGTCAAAAATTTTTTCAAGATTTTTACAAGCTAATCAACATATTTCACTAAATCAAACCACATAATTAACATTAACATAATCAAAATCTAAAAATAAATCCATTAAAACAATTAAAAACTTACTAAATCCAAAATCCACTACAACCGGGGGTTGAAAAATTAGGAGTAGCAGCAACCAATGACAAAAGGTAGCGAAGAATGGTGGCAACAACTGGTAGACGACAGTAGCAACGGAAATTGAAGAGAAAGGTTCATTTTTTTAGGAAAGGGGGTTCTGGAGTTCTTTAGGGATTAGGGAATTTTAATGCGAAATTGAACAAAATATGGAATGAGAAAGGGATTTTGTGGGGTTTGGGATGGTTTTCGTTTAATGCAAAATTGAACCAAATATGGAATGAGAAAAGGAATTTTGTGGGGTTTGGGATGGTTTTCAGCCAAAGAGAATGTGAGAATTGGAGAATGAGACAAAAGAAATTCGGGAAAAATGGGGAAGAAAGGTTCTATATTCTGTTTCATACAGCTTTTTATGATGACATATGTGATTGCAAATAACTATAATGTCATTGCAAATAATTGCCCAAAACAACGCCGTTTAAATTAAGTTGAAAAAAATCAAGAAAATGATTCTAGAACCACTTTTTGCGATGACTATATTTCAAATTCGTCACAAATAATTTTTAAGAACAGCCAAAACTTCCACCAAGTTTTTCCCAAAAAATTATTTTCCAACTATTTGTGTCACAAATGCCCAAAGACAAAATATCTGACTTCTTAGAGCCAACTATTCTCTACTAGTAGTTGTCGCAAATACCTGCCACTTGGCACCATTCTAGCTCACGCCAAATTACATTTGGCAGTGATGTGTTATTTGCAATGACATGTTGTCGCAAATAGGTAATAACAATTTCTATCTTTTTTGCGACGACATGTGGTCATGCATAATTAATTTTTACGATGACATGTAGTTGCAAACAGTAATTGTAGTGAAGTTTTTGAAGTAAATATATTAGCTTCTTTTGCGACAATATATTGTTGCAAAAAATAGAGTATTTGCGACGACAATTGTCATCATAAATAATATTGTCGCTAAAAAAGACCTATTTTGCAGTTATTGTAAGTTCACTTCAAAGTGCCTATAAATTCTCTACAGATCATGATCTTGTTATAAGCTGTAACTACTTTGAAAAGGACCGCTAAGATTAACCTCAAAATTATACCATAAAAAATGTGTGCATGCTCTAGATGGTTTGGCAAGACTTAATCTTTTAATTCAAAGAAAAGGAGTTTATTGCCTTCAGGAACTTGACAAGGGCTCTATTAATTAGTATCTTTGAGTTATAAAGACACGTCAATCTTTATTCATATAACTTTTTTCTTTATTCTCAAATAAAAAGGAAGTATTTATTCTTGTTCTCAAATGAATAGGCAAAAGGCTAGCTTGTATGCTTTAAACTTACTCTGTAATCTTTTATCCAATCATTTTTATTTAAGTAATATATGTAAGAAATTACTACATTCTGCTTTCCAAAGAGGAGTGTATATATATATATATATATATATATATATATATATATATATGCACACACATATATTAATCTCTTTCCATACTAAATTATTGATCTGAAGTTGGATGTTATACTTGAGAGCACTAGTATATATAGATGATCAATTGAGAACAATTAAGGGTCAACTTTTGATATTGGAACAATTAAAGTTAAAAACCCTAGATGTATATAGTATATTGCAAAATGAATAAAAAGATATATCTAAGCTCTTATTCTAATATAAAAAAATACTTCTGGTTTTTAGAAACAACATAAATATCCCTTTAACACGCAGACATTGTTAAAATATAGAACTGTTTTTTTAATTTTCAATAATGGCAACTTTTTCTTATACAATAAAATTATACATACGGTCAATTTCCACAAAGTCACGAAGAACTCAATACCCGTATCTCATTCCCATGAGCCACAAGACTGGTGGTGTACGATCCCAATACGACCCTTCTTAAAAGGCAAGCAAATTAAGTGCGGAGTTTCGGGAGCAAAAAAACAAATAGATAATTACAGAGTAAAATAATGTATAATCTAAAAATAAGTGCCTTTAAAAATAATATATTTAATTAGTAAAGCTAGGATACGTGAGCAACCACTCAAAGTGCGTCAGCATTGAAGTCAATGACCGTGGGAGATAACGTGGTTAGTTAATAGAGTTCATCGTCAACTGCTGCCCCCTCTCATACTCACAAGCCCTAGCTGATTTCTCAAAACGACAACATCTCATGACATCAAAGATATATGCCGCAATATTCACTATACATGTAGATATAGATATATTATGGGCCAGTGTGTAGAGATTTTACTTGTTCTTGTAGTCGGTGGGAAAAAAAAAAAAGAAGAAGCAAAAGCTGTAATGTTTTTCAAAGAGATTAAATAAGTTAATATGATATTAAAATTTTGTAATATAATAAAAATGTTACGATGAAGTTTCTAATGTTTTATTAAGATTTTTCACATTTTAAAGTTTATTAAAAAGTGTTTTCTCCAAAAAGAAAAACATTTTGTAGGTTTGACACTTTTGATAGATCAAAAATAGCTTTTGAATTCAAAAAACTAAAAATAATTTGTAAAAAACCTTCTCAAACAAGCTTTTTGTGTTTGGACTAGAAGCTTATATGTAGAGTTAAAAAAACTTCTAATGGATTATCCAAACAATTCTTAACCAATATTGTAGACCCAAAAAAACCAAATGCAATTTTTAAAAAGCCTGTCAAACAGGCCTCATAGGTGGTAACGTGCCTCCTACATATCCCACGGCTGCGGCTGAATGTTCTGCACTCGCGCGCCGACGTTATAATTTTCTTTGTGCATTGTATTTGTACCCGCCTAGTGGACCTAGTTTGAGTTTCAAAGCTTAAAAAAGGCTAAAGTCAGCTGCATCATCAATACTTCAAAGAGCTTAACTTTTTTTTTTCTTCCGTTTTAAATAATTCTTATTTTATGTTCGTATATCTAGTAAGGGGGAAAAGAAGAAAAGTAAGGAAAGGTGAAACATTTCTTATGTCCAAAAAGGCGACAAATAAAGGTAATGGTTAACACGTAGTGTGTACGTGCAAGGTCATGAATTATCGCGTTGGCACATTTGTGGGCAATTTGAATTTCACTTTGTGCCTGCCATGAAGAGAGGAAAGCGACACACACACATATATATAGTTAGCGTTTTACCTTTCCAAGTGTTGATAATAACCGATTTCTCTTATAGATGATTTAGAGCGGTTGAAATTGAAAATGTTGATTTGAAAACTATAACATATAAGAGTTTTATTATGACAGATTTTTTTTTTTTACTATACCTATTGAGAGCTCTACAATGTTTGTTGGTTGAAACCAACAGTTCAATCATGATGTCAAATAGAAACTTAAACATGAAATTTTTTTTTTTTTTTTTTGCGTGTAACATTGTGAGTTGCTAGTTGAGGTCAACATTATTAAGCTATTAAATATATTGGTTACAAAGAAAAAAAACACATAAACTAACGATAATTTTATTTTATGCTTTAGTGGTATGGACTCTTCTTTTTAGGTAAAATTTTAAAGGATGTACGTGTTTAAATAAAGTTAAGAGATAAGAGAGGCAAAGCATTTGTAGTGATCCATGATAGAAGAATAGTCTTATAATACACTCATTCTAGTGTAGAGTCCTGCAAATTGCGTGCCATGAAACCACCAATTATTTAGGAAAATACAAAAACCTCTTATAAAATAGGAATTATTTGCAGACAAAAAGATTAGCCCAAGAAGATAATGAAACAAGCACTATTTAAAGACATAACTGCATTATCCTAACATTATCCAACAGCCGTTGGTAATTACAAGTACATCCCGGTGATCATAATATAAAACCTAAAAAATGTGTTTTATATGTCAATTTAAAAAGACAAATACCTAATGAGAAAAGGGTAAAAAAAGAAGAAGATAATCTTTGGAATACTAAAAGTAAGAATAGGATATTGCTCTGGGAAAAGCAAACAGTATAGTGAATGGTGATGGGATAATATTAGGTCATTTCAAAAATGTGGGGCCACCTTTTTTGGTCAGATGAAAGAAGAGATTAAATAAAAAGGGACAAAGAAGAAGAATTTAGACAGTGGGTGGCGTTCATACGGGGAAAATGGCAACAACAAAGGCACTAGTATCCTCCCATGGAGACATAAACGGCTTACACAAGTCATGGGGACCCGCACCTACAGGCTCGGACATGAAAACCACTGCGAACCTAAACCGAATATCCCAAGTGCCAGCGAGATCTAGGCTCGGCCGTCATCCATTTTCGGGACAAACTTTTGCACTCCACACGGGCCCAGATTCCGTGTCAACTTGGGCCTCCTCATTTCTAATGAAAAGTCGGTGAGACTGCTGAGAAAATTTTTCCCACTTTGGAGTTGGAATGAGTTCTTCGTGGTATAAATCTGATTGGCCTTGGTACACATATATCCTACCTACCCACATGATCTAGAACACAAGGTTTTACACTGATCCCACAACGAGAAAAATTTTGCTCCATCACGTGATTATATAAAAATTGGCCCTGGGGTGAATCATTCCTTTACACTTCTAAAATGACGACTAGTCTTTTTGCACAGTCGACTCTAAGTCAGATAACCATCGATATGCTTTTATAGATTTGGTTGAGACTTGTAACTGGCCTATCTCTGATACTAGTGTTGAGTGGTATTTGCCTTCTCAACCTTAAAAGCTAGCTAAAAGGGCGAGGCTTTTTCTTACACTTATAAACTAATCACCAGCCTTTTCCGAAATCAATATGGGATTTCCTCAACAAAAACCTCACCAGTGGTGCATGTTTTAAAATCGTTAAAATTAATCAAAATTACTCTTTTTTCTATAAATTTAACTGCTGAAAAACAAATACCTACAAGTGGATATCCTTTTTAGTTCCACAGGAGAAATTGCCTGTAATCGTTTACCTTTCAAAAGACAATAGTAGGATAGAATAGAAGTCTGACTCACCAACTTAAAGATTATGTGAATGTAACAATATATTGTCATACTTACCAAACTTCTAAGAATCCTTGTTTAAAGTAAAATTGTTTACCTTGAGTGTGCCCATGGTATCATGACAACCTTTGAAAAGGGTTCCCAGTTTCTTTCTTAATTCTTCTTTCTTCGTAGTTTGAGTTTGGGGCAAACCCCAAAGAACCATTTTTCATGAGTAAAATCATGCATCGCGGATTTTGTCTAGGGTAATATCTGTGGGTCATTGGGATTAGTCATACTTATTTTCGGACAAAATAATAGAAAAATTGACTTGCACGGAGTTCGGGAACATCGCATGGTAGCATATAATATATATACATAGATACATTTTTGTATATATAATACAGCATGCTCACACAACATGCATGCATTTCCCTGACCAATCGCTTTCGTGCCTATACACCATGTTTTGAACATTGGAAACTCACGATGAATAGCTTTTAAATATAACATATATATATATATATATATATATATATCTGTTTTGCATTTGCATAAAGAGTTGGCAAACAGTATTATGGAATATGATTTGGTTTCAATCCCTTTCCGTAGGGTTTTACCAAGGATGGTGCCCCATTTGTATCATTTGACACTGATTGTTTCAAAGCGAATAAGCGACGCCAACATATACCAAAATTTTATAGCTGGCAATGATCAGCCTTGCTTGGTTTAGTAGTACTCATTGTTGCCGACTAGCTATATGTATTGAAAACGCCACCACTCACTTCCATCTTCTCATAATTCGGTCTTTCTACTATGCAGATCCCACCAATAAAATTTTGCTTTCGAGAATTAGATCTAGTGAAAATTATTATGTGTACCGATAGGTTACTTTTTCGATATCGCGATAAAAATCCCCTTTATAATTATGTGAGAACGCTAGGCATGCATAGCAAAAAAATAAAATAAAATAAAAAGTAATTGAGCACTTTATGGACTTATGGTAATGGTCACGAGTTTAAAACTGTAACCTTTTAGACTAACGAGTGTAAAAGTCGGCAATGGACATGTGTTCTGAAACACATACACATCAAACAAAATGCTTTTTCATGACTTTTTTTTTTTTGAAAATTTTTCATGACTTTTTTAAAATAATATATTTGTTCATATTTCTTTATACTTTAACTCTGGCTCATTAGGTGGCTTTCAAAATCTTTGCACAGAGAAATAAGATGTCGGCATTTACAAAACGCGTTTGACGTCATTCTTCTGACCCGATAATGGTTTGTTTGAAAAAAATTATCATGTATACAGTAAGAATAAAAGGGAATAAGACGGTCAGGCTCTTTGAATTCCAATCAAGAAGTCTTAACACATTTCTTGTTGGTAACGATTACTTGATGGAATTTTATTCTCTCTCTTTTTTTCTTTTTTTTTTTTCTTTTTTCTTTTCCTGTCTAGATTAATAGAACTCAAAATGCAAGTTTTGTTTTCTTGGGCTGTTGTGGTACTTCTATGGGCCCAGTTTTCTTGAATTGTTTGTTTGGGCTTGCTATATACCTAAGACACACTTTTTCATGCCTCAAAACAAAATCACGAGAAAAAAAAATTTTCATGAATTTTGTTAAGATAAAATTGAAACAAGTTTTTTAAACATAAAAGATACCTCTATAATTTTTAAAGATAAAAAAATTAAGAAATAATAAAAACTAAAAATTATAATAATATAATTAAGGCATAATAAATAGCACAATTCTATATTATTACACCATTATATTAAAATGATAAACTAGAAGGCATCGTTTTAAGACTTGTTAAATAATGTAATGCCAATGAATGTGATGTTATGTGGAAAGACAGTTACTAAAATGATAGAAAATTCTTTTCCAAATAAACAGTACTGATAAAACTGATAAAACGACATATCTTTTAGAATATTGAACTAAAACGACATATCTTTTATATAGTTACAAAATTGACGTGTACCTAAACGACATGTTGCTTTGCGAAACTGAAGGAAGTCGTCTCCAATTTTTCAAACCCAGAACTGCATGTCGTTTATGTTTCCTTAAAAATTAGCAACACTGGAAGTTGTCTTGCTTACCTAATAAACGACAGTTTTGGAAAACAAACCACATGTCGTTTTTGTGAATTTAATTTAAGTTTTGCTTTTCACTTTGTTTGAAAATTGACGTACGGTTCAAGGAGATGTTTCCGAAAAGCCGAATACAAGTAGCTGATAGTATAAACATCGAGAAAAAAAATTGTTTTAATGCATATTTTTTATAATTATGATGAAAGTCGGCTAGCTGATATAATAAACGTAGGGGAAAACTCGTTTTAATACAGATTTTTCATAATTATCGTGAATGTATCCTCCATTTTTAACAATATTAAAACGACACTCTCATGTTTGAAAAAAAATATTATTTGTACCTTGAGGCCTTTAATTCACATGAAATATGATTTATATCCTTTTCTCCTTTTATTTAACATGTTCAAATTAAAAAAAAAAAGAAAAAGAAAGAAAAGATCGAAAACGCTAGTAAATATTATCTTTGTGTCCAAATATGAGTAAATGATATTTTAGACATTTTTTCCTTAATCTCAGACGAGTAAAATAAATTTAAAAAAGATTAAAACATATCTCATGTCCAAACAATCATACTAAAATCAAATTTTTTCTTTAGATACTGAAAAGGAATATACAGAGAGTTTGGTAAGTGTGGTTGAACAGAAAACTGTAGCATGTAAGAGCTTTTTACTATAGCTTATTTTTTTCTGATCATTATAGCATGTAAGAGCTTTACACTGTAACAAAAAAAATGTTTGGTTAAAACTTGTTTGTCAAATACAACATAAGCATTATTAAAATATAGGGTGTTTGACAAAATTGGTTATAACCAATTTTTTAGTTCAAAACACTGTAGCAAGTGAGAGCTTTATACTATAGAAACATTTTTCATTTTACTGTAACATATGAGAGCTTTACACTATTCTTAACTAAAAAGTTGGTTCGAACTAATTTTGCCAAACACCCTCATAATCTTCCCGTTAAAATCATCCTGTTTTCAATAAGCAACATTTGAACGTGTCTGTTCATATCAAATAAACGACAATTGTGTTCTAAAAAAATGATAATTTGGAACAACAACTTGTCATTATTGTTAATCTAACTTGCATGTAGGTTTTCAAAAAAATATGGAAAGCGATGTACAGTTAAGTATCTTTTTCTTCCTACCCTTAAAAAAAATATCTCTTCTTCCAAAAAAAAGAATAAAAATAAAATGAAAATAAATACCTTGTTCAAGCCAAATGCAACCAAACCGAAGTCTCTATCCTTATCGGGTTAAATCGTGGTTTTTTACATCTGAATTGGTATTTGTATTGTTCTAATTTTCAATGAAATACCATTTAAAAAAAAATCTCTATAATTATAAAATCTAAATGATATGTCGCTTATATATCTGAAAAAAAATATGTCATTTGTGGTATTAGGATCACGCTTACGTGCTATAGAATTTGGATATATAACAAATGACAGGTGGTTAATATAGAAATCTTTTGCAAGAACTATACTTCTTTTTACTACTCTTAACTGCATGCATAATTCATTGAATGCGTTCGAAAAGTCAATCGGAATTTGACGTTAGAACTTAAAAATTGTAGTATGTGAAACTTTATAATGTATCAAATTTTTGTTTTTTATTATAATATATGAAAACTTTATATTAAAGCAAATTAAACTTTGTTTTTCTAACGTGCTTTCTAAACTAAACCAATTTGTCGTTTGAAAATCAACTTGAAGTTTAAACGACATATAGCTTTTTAAAGCCGAATGAGAACAGAGGAAAATCCCGAACGGCATGTCGTTTATCTTTCACGCAGAAATCATGTCGTCTTCGAGAAAGTTACACCTAGACATGTTGTGTATGTAACTACACGACAAGTAGTTTTCATATGCTAATATTCCAATCTGTTGCTTTCAAATGAACGACAGCTACAGAAAAAGTAGTTTTTTCGAATTACAATACATCAAACGACATGTTTTGTTTAAAATAAACGAGACTTCAGAGTTGCAGAGAGGAGTCAAGAAGAAGCAAGGCACACAATTCTCTGGTATTTAGAGACTGAACGAGGCTTCGTTTGCTTTTCTGGCAAAATCCTGTCGTTTTCGAGTAAGGGACCCAACAGCTGCACTCGATAAACGACACATCGTTTTTCAATAAAGACCATAAGTCTTTTGTTTTTTTTTATTGGGGAAATCATGTTAAAAAAAAAAAAAGAGACTTTGTTTATTTTATTTAAACAGATCTTCTTATAATTTCTTTTAACATTATTTGAATGGCGCATATTTACTATCATTTGTGACCGTCGTGCCTTTCGTTTGGGACTAATGTGTTGTTTGGTATCATGTTGTGAGATTTATTATTTATTAACATATAATGCTTGCACTCACTAGTATTGATGTAATATTAACAAAAAGCGGTGAATATTCGAAATAATAATAGTGATGATAACTATAAATGGCTAAAAATAATTAAATAAAAATAAAATGTCCTACAAAAATAAGGTTAATATCAACATTCCAAATTATATTTAAAAGAATTATCTTTAGATAATTCCACCAGAGAATTAGGAAGAAATTATAAAAAGATTATTTTGTTATTTCTATTATCTTAAAATAATGTTTTCAAATTCTCTTACAAATGTGGATCATTATCTCTCATCCGATAGATTAGAGTTTTCTATGATTGTAGTAGAGTTGTTAAAAGAGTAACATTAATGCTCAATTTTTAATATACCTTGTCTATTTTTCTCATTGGAAGTTGGTGTATATTGTATTCCCTTGTATGTGTTATTAGGATTTACTAATGCAAATAGTTTTTAATAGGGATTAGGTGTCTTTGTGTAATGATGGAACCAGTTTGTGTTATACTCTCTTCCATATATGTGTGTGTAATCTTTTGATTTAGAATACAATTGTCCACTTCAAAAAAAAAAGAAAAAGAATACAATCATCAATTACCCTATGAAAAAAAAAAAAAGAAAGCAAAAGAAAAGAGAAGAGAAGGGAAGAGAAGAAAATAAAATAAAAAAATGAAGGGAAATCCTCGCAAAATAAAAACATTAAATTTAAAATATGAAATTATTTGTTTTTATATTAGAATCTAATATACTACTTAAATACTTTTTATGATAAATCCCCAACAATTAGTATTAAAGAAGCAAATTCCTTCTATAAGAAGAAGAAGAAGAAGCAAAACCCTTCGTTTGCAAATTGTGCAAAATGAAACTTTTTTTTTTAAAGATGAACTATCTCAATACTTTTAGCAACACACGTTTTTTCTTAACAAACCTTGGGATCGCCCTTTCTTCAACAAAAGCCAGAGAAGTGATTCATTTGATGGCCAACAAAGATTGGTCGTAAAGACAAAGCTTTTGCACCAAAGAAATTTGAAGGAATCTCACTGCAATACATACATACATACATATGAGTAAGAACCTCATATAGTGGTCTAATAAATTTATGGCTTAAGGCAGACTGAGTGTTCTTTATGTTTTCAAATATAATAACGGTATTCTTAAGATTGACCTTTTGACGGAGAAAGGGAAATCAAGATGCGAGTTTCTAAATATAGAGATAGTTTCAGTTTGTACAATATACAAACCTAGGGATTTGCTTCTTTTTTAATTTTTTTTGTTATCTAAAGGGTTTTTCAGGAACATAAAAGATTCTAATATTAAAAATAGATAATTTTAAAATTTAAATTTAATATTCTTATTTTGGGGTGTCTTGAGGCATATTGTAACAAACATTTAAATAAAATATCATTTATTAATTTAAATTTTGTAGATATTAGGAGCTTTGGTTTCCTTTCTCTTATTATTATCTAGTTTCCTCTTTTGATATTTGAATTATAATTGTAACTCTATAAATAACTAGTTTATTTAATGAGAAGGTTATACCATGTTTTCTTTATTCTATTATTCTTTATATAATATCACAACCATCTTCTTGTGACTAGGGTTCCTTCAATTTGGGATTTCATGCTGCCGCCGCCACATCTCCATTGTCGTTGCTGCCATGCCACACCCACCCCCACAGCTTCATAGCCGCCGCCACCAGCCTCCTACAGCTACCACCATAACCCCCCATCTGCCACGATACCTCACCAATGCCAGACACCTGCCTCTCCGCTACAACAAAATCCATTCGCTGCTACTGCGGCCCCTCCTACACCACTAACACTACCACGTATTCCTCCCACAACTGTTGTCATCTTCACCTTTGCAATTGCTATCGACAATCCACAAGTCACCATTCCAAATGCACAAAAGGTGAACAAACCCTTGACGGTTATTCATGTCAATAACACCATCAAACTCATATCCACCAATTAGTTTTAATGTAAGTTTCATATGAAAGTTGTTCTTATTGATCATGATCTTCAAAAATTTATTGAAAAGACTTTTCCAACTCCTTCAGCCACCATCACCGTCAACAACGTCACCACTTCTAATACGACATGTCAAACATAGCTTGGTCAAGACAAATTAATTTTTTATTGTGATATTCGGCCCCCTCACGCCCTCTATCACTCCCTTTATCACATAATCTACCACTTCCAGTGATACACGGAATGTTCTTGCCAATACTTATGTGTGTCCCTCCCGTGGCCATATCAAACAAATTATGGAACAAATCAAGCATGCTGCCAACGGTTCTCAGACAATATCTAAATACATGCAATCCATTAAGAGTTGTGCCAAAGAGGTAGCGACTCTTGGTAAGCTTATGGACAATGAAAAGGCCTCAATGACAATCGATTGTTGATGTGATTAATGGTTGTGACACAACCATCTCTTTTGACTAGCTTTATGAAAACTCATCAATAAGGAGATCGCCTTCCGCGTTATCAGCAAATGCCAACCCGACTCGGTCCTGACCCGGCCTATAGCACCCTCCTGCATTAAGCGATACTCCTCCTATTATGGTCCCTCAACATAGTCGTCCTCTTTCTAGGCCCTTCTTGGGATGTTGAAACACCCGTTATTTTAACGGGTATGATTTTTTTGTAAAATCATAAGAATAAAATGTCACTTTAGCATTTTTACTAAGTCTCCGTAGTAAATATTTTAAATCTACCTATCACTTATTTCTACCAACCTGGTCCCGCTACATTAATGCTCAATTAAATAGCATCCTTATCATTTGGAGACATAGAATTAATTCACCCCAACTATCAAGAGACATCGATATGTTTTCTCAACCACCTTTTTAATGCTTCCTTTATCTTCTTCTACAACATACCCCATTTGTCCCCTCAATTATGTTGACATTATTTGCTAAAAGTCTTCGTGGGAGACATGATAACATTTTCTTTAATGCGCATTTAATTCTATCCCGCTCCTCCACTATTTTGATGCCTATTTATTCAACCATTACCACTATCTTCTCTAGTTTCTCATTCTCTCCTTTCTCACTTTAATTTTCAACTAAAAACATAAGACATAAAGCTTTCTTTGCAACCACGGCAACTATAATTTCTACCCACGTCTGAAGCCGTTTTGGAGTCAATTCAAGCTTGATTCTTAACCC
>CAMOHE010045310.1:0-44321 GCA_946598075.1 Artocarpus hirsutus | reverse complement strand
AAAGTCTCATTCTAGGATTTCATGTGTAGGGCACTTTTTGTAAATAGGGCTTATGACCTACTTGTGCTTGTTAAGACCACTAGGCTAAGGAAAGATTGCATTAAATCACTTAAAAAAAGGTCGATTAATACTCTTAATCACCAAGTTTCTCTCTTTTTTTTCCCTAAAAAAACCATGTTTTGGCTATGAATAAACTCCAACATAAAAATGTTATGTGAATTCATAACAATGTTATTACTACAATTTTGATCCAAAGAGGTCAAAAAAAAAATTATATGGAAGTACCCTATATTCAAAATAAAAAACCAAAGAGTTTTTTTTTTTTTTTAACAGTAAATTTGGTGCATCACGTGCACATAAAACTGAATAGTAATTTAAAACAACATTCCTCAAGCATTATAGTCCAAAAAAATGATCGTTCAAAAGGTATCCACGTGAGCACGTGCAAGTCACGGGGCCCAATGTGTTAAGCATGTGCGGATGTTTAATAAGGCTTTTATTCCTCCCACACTCCCACGTGAGCGCCCCAATGTTTTAGGCACTCAAATTTCAGGCCCATTAGGCGGGACCACGATCACTGTACTTGCCTGACTTGCCTTTGCCATTTGCTTCCGCTGCATGCCAATGCACTACTACACCAATCCCATCTCAGAGTGTAAATACTTTGAGGCACCAGCGGTGCATAACAACACACCAATATGGGACGGTAAGCCAAAAATAAAGCCCATCTTTTATTAGTTGATGTGCTGAGCGTCTCTCGCATTTTTTTTTTCAAATCTATGCAGTACCGATCAAAACTATGAAATTTTTTTATTCCAATTGTATAGAACTTTAGAGTAACAACACACTCGGTTCAAACACAATCTGGGGTAGGGTATATCAAGCGCCGTGGCTATCGCCAATAAGCTGTTTCTACACCAAGTGAATTGAATCCTACTGCATCAAAATATATTTTTCTTTTGTTCCCTAAGATAATGTGATAATAGTAAGTGGAATGAGGATGTATTCTGGTTTTTTGACCAAGCGAGAAGGAATGTGGTCCAAGAGTAGAATTTCATGCACATCTAAGGTGATTTAAGAGGGAAAACTCAAATACTACAGACAATAAAAATTCTAATTTTTAACCCCAAAAGAAAGTGTTTTACAGTTACAGTGCTCGAAACAAACTATAATACTAAAATGAAGCCCAACTCTCTTAATTCTCAGCCACTTATGTCTAGAGTTCCACAATTCATCTAGTTGCAGCAGAATATCACAGTGGACACAAATTGGTCCTCTTGATCCCTAGATGGTGCCACTTCTTATAATATCCTAAGAGTAAGTAGTAAGTGCTCATATCCTAAATTATTCTAGAAGAGTGCTCACATCCCAATTTGTGGGTTAGCGGGGCTCAATTTATGCATTATTTCTAAAGAGGGGTCTGCACGTCTTTCTTCAAAGGAATCAACCCCACAATTTTTTTTATTATTATTTGTTATAATAAGGTTAATATAGTAGCCACGAGCCAGACAAAAGAGAGTTGTTATTAATTAATAAAGTATTATTAGTAAGCATATAGAAATAAAGCAAAAGATTGCATACATTTTGGCGTCAAAAAGTCTTCCAAGGCACAGGCCTCTCTGGGGGAAGGTATATGCAAGTGGGGGAACACGGGTGGCGCTGAGAGTGGGTGGAAAGTGACAGCCGTGAGAAACGCTCTTTCGCTAGGTTCATGGATGCTCTGTGTCTAACCACTGCTGGCTATGCTCGTGGGTAGCTCATCCAAACAGACTAATTTCCTTCATAATTGAACCAAAACAATCAAGCAAAGCATCCTCAAGTCAACCCTCACAGTCGACTAGTACTTGTTTCTGAAGGCGGCTCACGGGAGCACCAGCTTTTCCGGATTATGAGCTGTCCTAAATTTGAGATTGACAAGATGACGATACATCACAAACGAGCAAGTTAAAATAAGAAATTTGATCAATATTATGCATTGACTTTGAAGCTTTATGTGCAACGATGTCTGCAAGAAAACTATGAATTGAACAGCAATGAGCCAATAACATGATTTCTTGGAAAAAGAAAGAGAAAGAATGGATTAAAAAAAAAAAAAAAAAACAGCAACATCTATCGTTTCAATTTAAATTAACAATATAAAATTATAAAGAGAAAGGTTTCGTCCATTAGAAAGCCATCATATCTATTGCTTTTGTCCCAAAATTTATACAAGAACTACAAATGTTAAAAGCAAGGTTCCTTTGTTGAATTCGTTCTTTATGCCAAAAACAGAAAATCTTCATTCAGAAAACATTTCCAATAACCAATGTACTTGAAAAACATTCATAACCAACTGAGATGAAAATGTGGGACACATTGGAAAAAAAAAAGAAGAAAAAAAGAAAGAAAATAAATCTGTTGGTCTGTCAAAAGAACATGGATTCCATTCAAATTAGCTGAGTTAGTACCACACTTTTTGGGCCTCAAAGTTTTTATGTCATGTAGCACAAACAAAATCAAATGCGGTAGCAAACTTTAGAACCTCTTTTAATGGACACAATTACTTGAAACAATATAATAAATCAGAATATTTAATCATCAAGCTTTGCCAGCTCATGTAGGGCCCTTCACCCAAAATAAAATAGAAAATGGCATCAAGTTTCGTGGAATCTCATTAATCCTAATGGACAATAAGAATGAGAGTTTTTGTTTATTCTGCTTCTCTTTCTGGAAAAAAAAAATAATGTCAAATAATACATTAGGACTTTGAAAAGTGATTCTTTTCTGAATTCCATTCTACCTAAATAGAACCAATAATGGGCCATTCAACGACTTGAATTAACCGATTAACCTTGGCCCAATTCTCAACTTGGCCAAGTTGCAAAGCTTGTCCACACTCACAAAAGCCCGAACATTACAGAGAAAACCCTTGTTACGGCAGCTACGTTAAGGGCTATGTCATGATTGAGTTAGATCAAATGGCAGAAGCAAGCTAAATTCACACTCATTAAAGGAAAAAAAAAAAAAAAAAAACACATAACATGGTGGCCTTATATATCAATGACTTGATGGACTTACTTTGGTTTGGCAATGATCATTTTGTTTCTTCTCCAAAACTATGGCAGCCAAATTCTCAAAGCTGAATCCTGCAACGACACGAGTGTGGGAAAAAGTTAGAGATCATCCCAGGTTAATGAAAAGCGGCAATGACAAATCATGATGAGAATGAAAACCATAAGTTGCAGATTATGCAACTTAATGGTTTGAAGTCAAAAACCCAAAGTATATTTATCAAAAAAACTGTAATACCAGTAAGAAAAGTAGACAAAAAAGAGAGGGGAAAAAAAAAAGAAGGCCAGGTCTGAACTAATTCTGATGTAAATGAGTTCAAATCAATCATAAAGGCTTACCTGTATAGGCAAAACAATATAAAAAATAAAAATAAAAAAAAAAAAACAGTTACATGATTGATAGGGAACCATTCTTCATGTGAAAATGGAAAATGACCTTAAGCGGAATCATTTTCTCTGACCTAGGAATACCTAGACTCCCAGCTTTTGAAAAACCAAATAACAAAAGCAATGTAGGAATTGCCACCTTATGATCTCATTGACAAGCCTTACTTAGTTCCTAGCTAAATAAAAATCTGCAGTTTTCAACATATAGGAGTGCATCTCTTCTCTGCTTAGTTGAACAGCACATGCATCTTTGGTTGTCTCTGAAAATCAAGTGTATGATTATTTCAACAGTTTCCCAGCATAATTCGAACCTAAATATTTTTATAATGGCTACTAATTAGTTCTACATATGGAAATAATCCTGGTAATCTGACAGTAAATTAATTAGACAGAAAGTATTATCATGCAAATTTGAAACTTGGCAGATGCAAATATAAGTTGTGATTGGAACATTAGAAAACTTAAACAAGAAAGCTGTTTTGCAAAGGTTAGGTCAAAACAGGGTTGTCTAAGAACACAATATATACAATGGTGGACGATTGCAGAACCAACAGAAGATACAAAGATAACTAGAGCACATGTTCTTGAAAGCCTAACTACGTTAGGTTAAGTTGAAAAAAGAAATGAAATACATTTACATCAAGGAAACGTGTTTGAAAATTTTAATATATTTTCATACGAAAAAAATCCCTCCTAAAGTTAAAAATAAACAAAGACTAAACAGGATTTGTGGTGGACCAAAACAAACATGACACACACTTAAAACCAAGTAAGGAGTACAGAAAACTTTTTTAAACATCTTGTTAATGTTAGAGCAAGTTATCAAGAAAGAAGAATACAAGGGAGGACATAAAAGAAAAGAAAAGTCTTCCATTCTTACAAATTGTCATCAAACCACTAAACATTCTCCTACTCTCCGCCATAAAATTTCTTTTTAAATTTTGCAAACTTATTGGCCCTTATGATAATAGCAAAATGACATCACAGGAGTCCTAGCAAACCTTGTAGAGGAACTAAAAATTTCCCATTTTCCTACCCCTTGAAAAAGGGACAGAAACCCAAATATCTACTGACTACAGGACAACTATCCAAAGTATGTAATCTCAAAAGGGAAAAAAAGAAAAAAGAAAAAAATCAACAAGAACGTTAATGAATATATTTCTTACTTCAGGAACTCGGGAATTTCTCACGAGTGTTGCATTTACATGCATAGTCTGGATCACCACAAACACCAACGACAGGTTGAACTCAGCTTGCAAAAGCACCAGAGAGTCTAATATTTGTGCTCTGTAAGTATATCATAACTTTCTACCAAAGCATTGAAAAAAGGAGCATGATTTCCAACAAAGGATAATGGCACAAACAGAAAATTAATGAAAATAAGAATGCAATTGAAATTGAAACCTCCAATCCACAGGATAATGGCACAAACAGAAAATTAATGAAAATAAGAATGCAATTGAAATTGAAACCTCCAATCCACAGCTTGTTCGGACGTTTTTATATATACAGTAAAAAAGAAATACAACTGAAATGGCCCCATGGTAGAAAAAATATATAGTTCATAAACATGCTGCTATTCTCATCCCAAAACCAAATGGAGGAATAAAATGGTTGCATCCAACTTTGGACCATTCTAAAATCCTAAAATTGCTTATTGCATACAGATCGATCAATTGATAGATACCACACTATTTAGGATGTATAACAAGTCCCACTTACAAAATGTTGAAAAGGAAGTGGATCAGTTTCAAGTGAATGAATATTCTAATATAGAACAAAGATAAGGAAGTGGATCAGTTTCGAGTGAATGAATGTTTTGAGATAGAACTAGAAAAATTGAATCTGATTAATTCAACTTCTAAGATTTTGAAACAATTAGAAAATTACAAAAATGAAACCATAGATTTTGAACAACCAAGAGCAACTAACGAAGTTCGAAAATGAGTTTTCCAACAAGCCTTACAAGGAGCTCTGTTACCTCTCAATAGTTGTTTGAACAACGAGTTAAATTGACGTATCATATCACTACTAATATTGGCATATTTGGAACCATGAAGGAAATTACGGATTAGTCCTTCTACTGCAGGCATTATTTTTTTCCAAACCCGTGAATGTATTGAACATTATAACAGAGAACACACACAAAAAGCAAACAAAAACACCACTAAAAACCTAGACTTTAAAAGCCTATTTTACATCTTTCTAATCCATTTTCTTAAGAAATTCTTCTGTTCCTCTCCATCCAAATGACCAACAAAAGTGTACCATACTCATCATGCAAGAAAAAATATATCAATATGATTCTAATTTCATGATTTATGATTTTCTGTCATGCTATAAAACACACAAGAAAATGTAACACGCCATATAATTCCACATCTTCTCTGATTTTCTGTGAATATTCTACCAACATATCAACAATTCGAGAATAAAAAAAGTTTAGAAACTAAGAAAATTCGCATTCAAATTACACTAAAATGAAGAATTAACATAAAAACAAAAAGGAAAAGAAAAAAAAGGAAATAAAATACGGAGAATTACCAAAAAAGGGTGAAGCTTGGCGAAGTCAAAAAAAACCCATCAGCTGGAAAAAAGGACTTTCTGGTGAGGAAAAATAAAAGGGAAAAAAAAAGACTTCTTCGGGTAAAGAACATCTCTGATCAGAGAGAGAGAGAGAGAGAGAGAGAAGAGGGAGAGAGCATCTCCTGAAGTTGCAGAACCTGATCCTAAACAAGTTGGGAAACACTTGTCGTGTGGAGATAAAATTGTCGTGTCGTTGGAAAATGACATGGGCATTAGAAGCAGAAACGACGTGAGGGCTAAGAAGATAAAACGACACGTTTCCTCAGATTACGAAGGAAATAGGGATTTGCGAGATTAATTTTGAACGACATGCAAGATAGTTTATGGTTGGGTGTTTACAAAATCCGTTAATTGGTGGGATTTATCCAATAAAATTTAATTAGAAGATTTTAAATTAAATTGAGAAGAGTTTTAGATTGGTTGTAGATTGAATTGAGAAAATCTCAATTAGAAGATTTTGAATCGGATTACATTTTCAATCCATCCAATCTGTCAATCAAAAACTCAACATATATATTTATATATTTTATAATCTTAATAATTTATATTTAAATAAAACTTTGTCTTTTTTTACATAAAAAACTTTTCCAATATTTTTTGCTAGGCAATTATTATCAAGTTGTGTTTAAAAAGACTAGCTCAAGTTAGAAATAAGAAACTTTAAAAGAAATTATTAAAGTTGAAGTTCTTTAAAGTTTTAAGTGCTATTGATGAATGAAAAATAATTGATTTTGAGTTTTTTTTAATGACTTGAATTTAAGATTTATTCAAACTAGATTGTCTTACTGATTGGTTGTAACAAATTTAACTTTATTAAGTTATTTTATATTATAGATTATTTATTTTAATATTTGATGTTCAAAAAATTGGCTTTTAATATTGTTATTTGAAAAGGTTATAGATTAATATGTAAATCCAATTTGAAGGTTTTAGATTAGATTGCGAATTGAGATTTTCTCAATTGGAAGGTTTTAGATTAGATTATATATTAATTTTAAATCCGTAAACACCCCTAGCTTATGGCAAGTTAAAAATAGAGGGGGAGGGGTTCATGAGAATGAAACATGAGTGATGTATCACTGTTAACGAAACGACATATCGTGCAAAAAGAAAGGAACTTTATATTCTTTTTCTTCAATACTTATGCATTTTTTTCTTTTTGAGAATATAGTTGTGTATTTGGTTTGTTGAATTTTTTAGTTTATTAAATTTTTAGCAAAACAAACTAAATAAATATTTAAGTAGAGCACATTTTAGAGAAAAAAGAGAGGGGAAAATGTTTTAGGGTAAATGAAATAGTAAACTATTTAAAAGATACATATGAGAGAGGTTTAATTTTACTTTATCAGTTGTCTCATTTTGATTTCTAAACTTTCAATTGATATATTTTTATAGTCTCTTATTTTTTCAAATATTATGTTAATGGTACCTTTACAATGAAAACGTTAAATAGAATATAGAATAATATATGTATATATATGGTGGTTTTAGTGATTATTTTAATATTTACCTATTTGTCATTGTTTAGTCTATATCATATAGATTAGACGATTGTAATGAATCAGATAATTTAAGATATATAAAATGCCACATTATCATTTATAATTAAACATCCATTTGGCAGCTACAGTTTGGACCCTTTTTTATGATTCTTACGATTTTTACTATAGTATTTTCTCTCACAAAATTTAAACCAAATAGTGATTCAAACAAAAAAAAAACAATTCAAACTGCTCTCCTAAATGGATGCTAAAATATGTACTTATATCCATAATTTGATTAGGAAAAAAAGGAACTCATTAAAAACTCATCTTATATATAAATGTAATATATATATATATATATATATATATATATTAGTTAGAATTTTAATTTATAATTTCATTGTTAACATGGGTTCTCCTAAAGCATTCCTATTAATACAATTACCCTCTTATATTGTATAAAAGATTATATATATTCAACTTTTTAAGAAGAGATTTGTTCAAATTTTAGTAATTTTTTGAGCATATAACTTATATATATGTGCATTATATGGATGGGAAAAAAAGGTTGGGGGGCCATTCTCTTTGCCTCCGTCCCTATGCTTGGATAGTCCAAAACGGTGTTTTTGTTTTAATTTTGGTTTTTTCATGTTTTTCATTCTCTTTTCTTTTTTAACCCCTTTTTGGCTTTCTTTAACTTTTTTCTCCTTTTTTGTCCTCCCTCTTCTTCATTTGCATTTTTAGTACTTTATTTTTTGTTTCTGTCACCATATCTACCCCTTTCTGTCTTTTTTCTTTGCTTTCTTTTCATTATTTTTTTTTTACCTTTTTTCTTTTCTTTTTTTTCTGAGAGTTCTATATGTCTACACAGTTTCACACTTAAATCTTTCTTACTTTACTTTTTTTTTTTACTGTATTTGTATGTCATTGTCTCTTATATACAATATTAGATATTATATGAAAATAGATAGTTTATCCTCTCACAAAAAGAAAATATCTAAAAATTTCTTTTTTAAAATAAAAAATAAAATTGTGTCACGAGTTGAATTTTTTTTTTTTTTGGTTCCTTTTAAGAAAAAATTGACCTATTGTTTCTTTTACTTCTCATAAAACTCTACCCATACTACCAATATTATATTATATCTAAAAATGATCAAAAATTCACTAAAGTATCCAAACTGTATATTTTATAAATGTCAAGATAGTTAGCCCTAAAGAGAATGTTGGCTATCAAATAAAAATAAAAAAATCCATATTCTCAAAGGCTACTTGTGTCACTTTTTTAAAAATCTTTAAATAAAAATTTTTCTTTTTTTTTTCATTATGTTATGTATAAACTAAACATTGTAAAAACTTTAAATACAAGTTAATACATACCTCGTATACTAGTGTTAATATAAAATCCTGCATAGGAGCATGTTTGTCATGAAGAACTATATATTCGCTAAAAAAGAAAAGTGATTTTATGAATGCGTGGAAAAAAGGATACATATATTCTCTAAAAAAAGAAAAAGATAAGAAAAAAGGAAAGAAGGAAAAGAAAATGAAAAGAAGAGGAATACATAGTTATATACTCACAATAAAGAATAGATTATATACCCGCGATAAAGAATATTACCCCCTTCTGAATAATAATTGTAGCTTTATTCCAACAATCAAATTCCTTGATTCAATATTCATAATTGTCTACTACACATAGAATTAAATGATTCGTAAACATAAAATATACAGCCTAGTGAATAGCGAGACTATTTTTTTATAGAACAAAAGAATAATCTGTGTGCGTTGTTGGATTGTGTGTCTGTTGTCTTACAATTTTTATCATTATTTCATGGGCTGCCTTTTTTTTTCTTAATTTGTCTTCATTCAAGAGAAACGAATTAAGAAGTTAATGTACATTTTGACACCCAACCACCATCAAGAATATCCTTTCTAGCATGACGGTAATTTCAATAGTTAATAAGTGGTCATGAGTATGACAGATTTTAGCTTTATAATAACTAATTTAATCTGCAAACCTCGTTATACACTACACACACATAAATATATATATATATATATATGTATATATGAGAGATAAAGGAAATTAAAATTATAATATAATTTTATTAGAACCCAATTATTTTGTTAATTAGTTATAGACACTTCCAAGTCAATGGGGGCAGCTCCTATTTAATTTATACAACAGTCATCCAGTTAGTGAGATATATTTGATCCAAGTACAATATAAGTAAGAGGTTCCATGTGCTGGAATTTTAGGGCATAAATTTTAGACGGTGCGAACAATGCTATATAGAGAGAAAAAAAAAAAGGAAAAAATATATTTTTATATTATTTTGTTTCTTTGGTCAGATCGTTGGCGAGAAATACTACATGATATTAATTAAGGAGACTTCTCTTCTACAGCTTGTCAAAACAGACATTTAATTTAACCATCTTTTCTTTAGTTGTTCTCTATGTGTAGTAATATAAGGATGACTAGAGCTGCAAAATTCCAAGAGCCTTCCAAGAATCTAAGTGGGAATCATGCAGTATTACATACCGAAAATTGTATGAGTTATTAAATATGTCAATTTAAGTTTTATTATCAATTGTGATACGTACTTTTCTAGAAGAATGCAGGTTGATTTGTCGTTTAGGGTGGGAAATGTGAGACCATCTCTGATGGAAATATCAATGCCAATATTATATTTGCCACTAAAAAATATAAAAATAGCATATTTGATGTGTTATTTTATTTTTTATGTATACCATACACAATGCTATTTTAAATGTCATATTTGCTTTTTATCATAATTTTTAGATCTTTAAACTTGTAAAAGTAAACTTTTAATATTACAAATATAATAATTAAAAGTTGAGAAAGTTGTAATTACTAAAGTTAAAAATTCAATCTATCAATATTATAAGAATCAAATGTAAAACTTACTATATGCTAAACTTTGTAGCAACATATAGCAAATTTAATATTAAAATGGTATCATATTGTAGAGTGTTTTCTGCACTCTAATATCAAATTTGCTATTAGCATATCAATTTCGTATTACGTTGGAGGTGCTAGGGTCACTCTTTTGTCACCTCTAAATTTTCCTTTCCCCACATATTATCATATTTTTTTAATAAAAATGAGATGTAATTACAAACTACTGTTTACATTTTATTACAACTTTTCCATTCTAAACGTCTATTAGTAAAGACTTGTTTTGGAATTTATTACAAGATTACTTTTAAAATATGAGAAATTTTTTTTATTAATAGCAATAAAATACAAAAAAGAAACATATATATATATATATGTATAACTTTATATATAAGGGTTTTTTTTATATAAACATGGTAAAGAACCGTTATATAATGTTTTAATTTAGAGGGCTAATGATTGCTCTCAAAAATCGATCAAGTGAGAGTTAGTTAATTGGGCTCGAATCGACCTGCAATGAGAATAAAGTGCAAAATACAATAAAAATAAATGAACATGCATACTTATAGCAACATAAGGCTAGGGCACTGCAACACCAACTTTGAGCACCACAACGTCCATTAGAAGCAACACAAGGGTTGCCAGTGGAGGCAAGTTGCACCATGATTCTAGCTCTTGGGCATTACAGTGCCATGCAATCCAAATCTGAATTTCATGAATTTAAACAAGTTATATAGTGTAGATTTAAAGGTGCGGTGCTCGAAGACACGAACTTATCCGATTTGTGGTTCAAAAGAGCTCCAAACTTGCTTGTTTTGACCCTAAATTGAAGTTTATAAATAGAGCATTTTAGGGTAGATTAGGTGTCTCTTTTCATAGTTTAGGAAACCAAAAAGAGAGATAATAGAGAGCTTTTGGTGGTGGCTCAAGAAGAATCATTTATGCAAAAAAGTCTTTAATGCATAACTGTTCTTCTTCTTCTTCCTTCTTTCTTTTTTTCCTATGTTATTAGTTTAGGTTTATTTTTTGTTGAGGGTGATTGTAAAACCCTAGACATGGCTATGAGATTTATTGTCAAAATTATTTCTAATTTTCCAATTATAATTGTTTTCCAATTATAATTGTTTATTTTCTTCTATAATTAATGTTAATGATTATTTTCTTGTTTTATTTGGGTATGCAAAATAACACTTGAAAATTATCTATTGCTAGATAGGAATTTTTGATCTGTAATTCTCTTGTTTTTAATCAGAAGTAGCAAATTATGGTCAATAATTGCAACAAGCTTTTGTCTAATTGTGATACAAAACATAACCTAGATTAAATGAGCCAAGCTTGTGTGTTTGTTTGTTAAATTAACCTATATTTCTCCTCTTAATGCTTCCATTAGGATGAATCTGAAAAGCTTATTCTAGGTTATTTAATAAAAAAAGATTTAATAAAGAGCTTGTTTTTATTAAACGACACCGTAAGGAAACATTGTGATAGCAAACTTGTTTTATTTATGGTCAGTAGTTTCAAAAGAAAATTGGAATAATTCTATGATTAGTTTAATAGCTATTGTCTAGTGGTAGAAAAATGATCCTTTAAACTATTTTGTTATCATTGTTTTCTTTAATTTAATAATTTACTTATAATTAAAACCTTCAACTTGTGTATGGTTTTAGTGTTCATGTAGAATACATACGTTCTTACTAGTCTTAGTTAAAGTCGTTATAATTGTAGGCAAGGGGTGCTAGAAAGTTGATGATTAAAGAAAGATGTTAAGGCAACAGAGGGTTAATACGTGCTTAATTTGATATAATTTTCTAATTAATTTTCATATGCTTCTTTGCTTATTTTTGAGTAACTCAGGTTTCATATTTAGTTTTTCTGTTTTCTAGGTGTTTCAAGATGATGAGATAGAAAATAGAAGAAATTAAGGATTTGGAGTTTCCAAAAGTTGAGTTTTTAGGACTTTTTGGGAGCAAATCAGCATTTTGAGGCAAGTTGAGCACGCACAAGGCTAGTTGATCGTGTCAGTTGTGCCCCTGCGTAGCCTAAGGCACATCCAACATGCCAAAAGCACACCCAAGCATAGTTGTACAGCACTCGCAATAACCCCGCGCACCCACAACTTCCCTATAAGCTGAGAACACTGTGCGCTAGAGCATACCTCAAGTGCCCAACGATCGTGCAGCCCATCCAACAGCCCATTGCGCTACTACATGAGCTCTTTGACTTTTACTCTATTTTTGACCTAGATTGAAGCCTAACTTTCCCCATTTCATTCCCTAAGTGCTAACCTATAAATACGCACCTTAGAACACAAAAACATAAGTTTTTATTAGTTCTCCATCATATTTCTAACCACCTTTTGGAGAGAAAAGAGACAGATACAAGAGCACAAATTTATTGAAGCTTAAAAAGATTCGTTCGGGTGAAGATTTTTTCAACATCATTAAAGAGTTTTTATTTTCTTTTTCTTTCTCTTGAACTCCATATGTTTTTCATTTATTTTTATTAGTTAATTTTACAATAATGCTAGGCTAAATTCTTCTTTAATTAAGGGTGGTTTCAAAACCCTAAACATAATTATATGATTGATATTTTAGAATTATGTCAAATTTTTCCAATCGAAATTGTTTATGTTCTTCTATTTTTTTTTTTGTTTATGGTTTGTATTTTATTTTCTTTAGGGTGGCCAACCAAGTGAGATAGAATACTTATCTATTTCTAGATTAGGAAGTCTTGATCTATAATTGTCTTGTTTTTCTAATTGTTAGTAGCAAATGGTGATCGATAATTGCGAGAAGCTTTTGTAAAATTACGGTGAGGAACATAACCAAAATTGAACAATATGAGATTATGTGTTTGTTATCTATTAGTAGCAAACTATGATCGATAATTGTGAGAAGTTTTTGTGTGAATGTGGTAAGAAACATAACTTAGGTTGGACAATTCGAACTTGTATGTTTGTTTTCTAGATCAACCTATCTTTTTTATCTTAATGCTTCTATTGAATTGAATCTAGAGAGCTTATTCTAGGTTATTTGAAGGAAAAGGATCAAGTGAAGAGCTTGTTTTGCTTAACAACAAACTGAGGAAAGATTAAGATACCAGAGCTTATTGTTATGTACGATTGGTAGTTTCGATAAAAAATCAAGAATATTTCTATGATCAATTGCATAATTATTGTCTAGTAGTAGCGAATGATACTTTAACCTGTTTCATTATTATTGTTTACAACCTCATAACTCTTGCTTTGATTTCGTTTATTTATTTTATTTTATTTATTTTTACTAATTTTAGTTACTAATTCCAAAACCCCCTCTTTATTTTACTTTGAAAATTAATAACTTATTAATTAAACTCAATTCTCTATGGGAAAAACTCTTACTTACCACTAAACAAAATAACTATGACATTAGAAATAAGATTTAATTTGGTGTTCCCTCGAGGCTTACTAAGGGCACTAATGGTTATCATAGTCGATGACACCGAGGCACCATAGGTGAAGACATTGATGTTAGTTCATCGGGAAAATTTTCATTTACAAGAATGAAAACATAGTTGAATAGGGTTTTAAGATTTTTCTTAAATCTCTATGATCCATCTCATGATGCTATATATAGTGACTAAATAAAGCTTGAACTTACAGATATGACAAAAGCTCTGGATGATGAAGCATTCCAAAACCTCTATGTTTTCTTCGCTAATTTTCTCTTTTTGAATTAACCAGTGTATGGGCAGTAGCAAAACTTCTTAGAAAACCTGTTCTATATCTCCTTCCAATTCTTCTTAGCAAAAGCTCTAAAGAAGAAAGCAATAAGAACTCTAGATAGAGGCGAGAGAAAAGTCTGTAGAAAATAAAGCTTTTGAGGTATATTTTTAGATACACTAATGCAAAGAGATAAGAGTGGGATTTTGCCAGAAAGTCATGCCCACCCCTAGGGTTGTTAGGCTTGATTTTTCATCCTTCTAATAGGCAGATGATGAGTGTCACAACTACGTCTATTAGTGTAATCCTTTACTTATCCAATATGTGTCAAAGATCCAATTTAGGCCTAAACTGAGATATTATTTATTTTAATTTTTAAAATGAATATCTTTTATGATTTTCCTAATTATTTATTAAATTTGATAAAATAAAGTAAATATTATGCAGTGTCAATTTCAACTTTTGAAATAGATAATTTTTTGTACTTTGATAACAACCAAATCACATGAAAATCATATGATATAATTAATTTATCAAATCATGAGAACACACCATGTGGACTCCTAGGGTATAGTAATCAGCGTTATACACAGTGCAGATGGTGGACTTGTGAATTTCTAATTCCCATATTGATCAGAAATAATCCAAGAAATTTCCATTGACTCATATGAAAGAATATTATGGAGTTAACATAAGGACTCAATGGTTATATATAATCCAAGCTTTAATAATTAAAATTTAATTATCTCATAATTAAATTAATAATAATTATTACCTTTAATTTGCATAACTATCAAAAACCAAAGATGCACTCTCAAATTATATATATATATATATATATCAATTATATGAGACCTTGAATAAATGTTGATAAAAAAGGTTGTCCATTACTATAATAATTTACTATGTGATAATACCCTCCACAATAATGTTTATAATTAGAACTATGTTTATTATCTTTTGTATGACCTCTCTAATTACTTTTTTGTCCATGAGTTCCATTAATTCTCTAAAGAATGTCCTTTTTATGAACACATCATAAACAAAGATTTTGAGTAATATTTGATATCCTATATCAAACAATAAGATCTTTACATCCAAGTTTTTCCCAAATATACTCATGAAAATATTATCTAAACATTCAATCTTGTAGGAGTTGTAGATTGTATATCTGTGAAAAATATTTCCTATTTACCTATAATCCTATGCCTCTAATATGCCATGCTTTTGATCGTGAAATTATAGATCTCACTCATTAACAATAAAAAGATATAATAAATAAATATGAGTTCACTAACATTCAGGATTAAAGTAATATCTATAAAATGATCAATAATAATAGAGTTTTAATTTCTCGTTACGAAATTATACATGTAATTTAATTTTTATCTTAGTCCAGGTTTAATGCATTTTAAACACACCGATGTCTCTATTTAGTAATCATAACATTACTATAATCTAGATGATATTATTCCACCAAATTAGAAATAGACAACATCATAATCTTTAACAAAATAAAGTGCCCAAGTTTATCTACTAACTATAGAACAAGAATTTATACTACATATATCATAGTCATATCCTCTGTATGATGAATACTTTAAATACATATAAATGGTCTTTTACAAATATTAGAACTTTTTATGATATTTACATATATATATATATACACACACACATCAAAATAAAATATGGGAGAATAAATATATTTTAGCTAATTAAATAATTATGCAAAACTTGAAATCTAATAATGTGGAAATGAAATTTATACTATACTATAAAAGCACCAGTCCCAACAAATGACAACGTGAATTTACACGTTAGGCAACAACAAACCTTAATTATAGTAGAAAAGCCTTTCAGAGCATATTGTCAACCAAAAAAACTCTTCTTCTTGTTTTTTTTTTTTTTTTTTTTTTTTTTTGAAAACGTAATCGTCTTTGTCTAGTTTTTTAATCCATTTAAAAATTATCTGGATTCTAAAAAGAAATTTTTAGCCTATTTGAGAGCGCATTTAAAATTATATTTTACAGTTTTAGCTAAAATTAATACAATTTTTTCTTTTACAAAATTTAATCCAAAAATTAGTTTGAACTATAAATTATGATTCTAACCAATCTATTTCAATATCCAAGAGACATCTAAGGCACAAATATTAATGGATATACTTGAAATACCTCATAGTTCGCTAAGATTCAACATTTAAGAAATTAATCGAAAACCCACAATATAGCACCGGTGTCACGCCAAGAAATTCCCAACAAAACGTAGCTTCATATGCATATAGAGTAGCATATCCATATAAACAAATTGTGTTTAAAAAATTCTTTTTCAATAAAATATAATTTCTCACCGTCTTTCAGTAATCTTAAAGTAGGACTTTCCGCTTTGTTTCTGAACTTGTTTGTCGATGTAATCATTTTGTTGATTATTTTTATTAGCTGTCTAGAAACCAAGATAGCTCATCAATTAATAAGATTTGAACTAGCTAGTACTAAATATTGACACGGACGTTGAAGCCAAAGTACACTAATGTGTCTTTACCCCCAAATACATGTATATGTATTATATGCATGCAAAAAAAAAAAAAAAAAAAAAAAAAAAAAACCTAAACTTTTATAAGGTGCTTGTCAGAGTAGTTAGAACTGTTTTTACTGTAGCATGTGAGAGCTTTACAATGTAGTGATTTAGACCACTTTTACTAAATACAACATTAGTGTTTTAGCAAAACTTTTAATCACAATAAAATATTGTGACTAATGTATGTTTCATTATAACTTTTAATTTAATTTTTTATTAAACTTTTAGCCACGGGGTTTTTAGTCATGGATATTTTCGTGACTAAAAATCTTATGACTAAAGTTTCAATCACAACAAAAATTAAACTAAAAGTTGTGACTAGACATACATTAGTCATAACTAAAAGTTTTTGCTAAAAACTAAAATGTTTGATAGAGTTTTATTTAGAGATATATATATATATATATATATATATATATATAAAACTAGAATGTTTGGTGGGCTAGCTAATTTTTATAATCCCAAAATTACAAAAATCCAATAACTTGATTGACAAATTTTGGTGATAGATTCGATTGGTGTTTTAGGGTTTTCTATTTTGTCTTTACTCTCTATCTGTTCCCTTTTTTCCCTTAGCCCATATCCCCTCGCTCTATATTTAACCCAATATTTTTCTCCTCTTCAATTTCCCTTTCACATCAACACCATATCATCATTCATCATCTATTTTAAATGTGTTAGAAACAAAATAGTACCATGGCTACAGAGCTTGGCCTTCTCTCCTTGACCCACCTCCACAAGTTGGTTCAATCACAGGACAACCAAAATCAAGACCAAAATCTAGATCAATTAAACCCTAATACCATAAACAATACCACTACTACAACTACTTCCAATATTACTAGTACTGCTACTATTGATACCACTTCTTCTACTAATATTGCTTCTTGGATGTGGAACCCTAAAGCCCACCAAGCCGAAGAAGATGATTCATGGGAAGTAAGGGCCTTCGCCGAGGACACCGGTAACGTCATGGGGACGACGTGGCCTCCGAGATCCTACACTTGCGCCTTCTGCCGGAGGGAATTCCGCTCCGCTCAGGCCCTCGGCGGCCACATGAATGTGCACCGCCGTGACCGCGCCCGCCTCCACCAGGTCATGCCGCCCAATTCGATAATCAACCACCCTTCTGCCACCGCGGTGGCGGCGGCAGCGGCAGCAGCGTCTGCTTCTTCTTCTAACACGGCTTCTTCTTCTTTCTTAATCCCGACCGGAGAATTTGTCGCCGGTAGGGGCGGACTGTGCCTTCTCTACCAATTGCCAAACCCTAACAGCACTGCCTACGGGTGCTCCAAGTCTCCGTCGCCATCTCCGTCCACCCTTCTCTCAGTCTCGCAATATCCACCGCGCAACTTGGCGCGGTCATCCTTCTCGCCGTCTGCAAACTTTCCCGGCGGCGATAACAATGCTTACCGGGTCCGCCATGACCAATATCTTCCAAACAGGGCCGAGGAAGCCTCGGAATTCGCCGAAAATGACGGCAATGAAGAGCTTGATCTGGAGCTTAGGCTAGGGCAGGGTCCGACCCCATCTTGACTAACAAAAGAGAAATCGTTTGGGTAATGATATTTTGCTGAATATGATATTATTGTTAATTCGTTATAACTGAGGAACATATATATTGTTATCTAATAACACAGTCGTTTTTCACAGCCTTGTTAATTTTGTATATTTTACTTCTTTTTTTTGGTTGCATATCTCTTGGTTTTTATTTTTTGTGTGATATTTGAGAGAATTTAGGAGAAAGAATCTGTGTGTGATCTGCAGCTGCAAAAAGAAGAAGAAGAAGAAAATATTGGAAGCCATGAAAGAGCAAGGAGGAATTAAATTTGAGAAAAAAATGTTAAAACCAAATAAAGGGTTTTTTTAATTATATAATTTTTCCCTTATTTTTTCTGGGCTGATATATATATGTACCGATAAAGTTTGCAGTGCAGTGTCATTTTCTGCTACAGATTTCGGAGTGAAAAAGAGGGCATATATTTCCGTGGGGATTATTACTTTCACGTAAATATTATAGCCCAATTTGGTTTCATTTTTAAAATTTTTAAAAATATTTTCATATGTTTTTCGAAATAAAAATTTTAAAAATATTCTCAAAATAATTTTGAAAAAAAATTTCATTTTTCAAAACAACATATTTTAAAAACAATAAACAGCCCCTATGAGATTCACACATCTTCTTCGTACAAAATTACAAAAATGCCACTCATATTAGAGCATACATCCCAAAGAAAAAAAATATAAAAAAAACCTTTGAAAAGCTGATTTTGCCTTTTGTCTGGCCATTAATCGAAGGCATTTAAACAGCTCAAGGAAGTGTACATATCATGGTAAAGTCCATTAATTGATGGTCCTCAGACGACAAACATACCTCTTTTTTTATGACAGACTTTTTGTTTTTCGTTTCTTTACAACAGTAATAACCATATACTCTAATATTTTCTTTTGGTTTGAGGGTTTATTAATTATTAGTTTGGTACTTCGATTGTAACTGAAGTTTTAAGTTTAAATATTATAGTATGTAAGAGTTTTATTGTAACAACTTTTTGTTTTTTAATGTAGCTGTTAAAAGTTTTATATTGTTCATAGTTAAAACTGATGAGTTGAAACTGAAGTATCAAACAAACACCAAAATTATTACAACTATTGGCTTCGTTTGACAATATCATTCCAACTATATAATGCCAAATACTATGATGTAAAGTTCTCACATGCTATAATGTAAAACAAAAGTATACTATGCTATAAAACTCTCACATGTTACAGACAGTAAAATCGTTATAACTTTTAGTTTTTTACTGCGTTGTAAAACGCACTCATTTTTTTCTTTTATTTTTTTAACTTTTTAATAATTGGAATTGCTATAACTATTGTTGTTGTGTAGCTTATTACAACAATATTGGGTCAATATTGGTTTTTTTCGATAATAATTTTCCCTTAACTCCCCTATCGTTAAGCTTCAACTTTTAACTGCTTTCTACTTACCCGAAGATATTTAAATATTTTAAAACCATGTCTTGAACTCTAAGAAAATTAGTTGCTAGTGTACAAGTTCATTAAGTGATGCACTCATGATGCCATAAACCATTGACATTTGTCAATGTTAACTCCGTAAAATTTTATTTCTATTTCCTAATAAATTTTACCTTTTATCTCCTTAAATCTCCTATATTAGGATTCAAATTCTACATTTTATGATTAAGTCGGATACAAAATTATATCTAGCTAGGTTGCAACCAGCCAACCACACAAATAATATTATCTTCATTCTTAACATTTAAAGACACATGGACAAGTGTTTTTTAAAAAAGAAAATATTTGAGACAAAGAGTTGCCCCACTCAAATGTATTAGATTGCAAAATATACAGCTTAAACTATCAAATTTGTGAGTAAACATCAAATGTTCACTCAAATTATATATACAATTATATATCTAAAAAAAATACTTTTTAATGAAAAATCTATAAAATAAACACTTCATAAATTAGGAAAAATTCTTATCGCATCTAAAGGAACTATATATACAATCAGGACTAAGTTGTTAACAATTTTTTTTAATTCCTAAATTGATTAAGTACAAAAAAAAAAACATTTAATAATTAAGCATAAAGTTGTTTGAAAGTTAAAGTATTATTATTTACATTGTAATTCTGTAATTTGCTACAAATATTTTTAAAACCTAGTATATACTTCAAAAAATTTCAAAATATGTTTTTTTCCTCCTTCGTAAATCTTAAACTTATTAAGAAAGACTAGAATAAAAGATGATAAAATAAGCTAATATTGACAAGCCAAAACAAATGCCTTCTTTGTTGGACAAGTTTATCACATAAACCCGATGATGTGATGCACTTGGATTACGTAATTTTTTTTCTTTGGCGGAAACACTCTTGCATGCAACCTCTCCTTTTTTAAGGTTTTATATAATACATATAAGTTAGAATAATACTAAGGGATATCGGTGGTATTAAGTACCATATATACTAGAAGAAAATAAATCGGACTCAACCTTTGATTAGTTGTGTGATTAGCACTAGAGTTACTCCTAAGCATTTTTCTATGAGATATAACCATGAGATATAACCTAGGACATATGCCATGGGATTGGCAGCTCTTGAATATCTTTTCTCTTTTCTTTGTTCTTTTTTTTTTTTTTTTTGTAGGCAGTTATTTTTGTTGTGTGCATAACACTTTTACGGTCAAATGCTTTACTTTTATTTTTAAATAAATGGTAAGAGAGAATAATTTGCATCAGAAATAAGATAAACATTTCAACTAAGTTGGCACCTAATTATCATACCTTGTCACATACTAAATCCTCCTCTCAAATGTTATTAGATAAGAGAAATGAGAAAATAATAAAAAGGATAGATAACCGAACTGCTGAAAGGCCAAAAGTGCAAAGCTAGAAATTGGTAAACTAGAGAAACAAAAAGCAAAATACTCCTCATAAAGCAATAAAAAAATCCAGAAATTATCTACTTTTTTCAGTTAAAAGAAGATCTCGCTAAATCCTCTCTCAATAAAAATTATAGAAAAAAAACTTGGAAGAAGTAAAAAGAGTGCATAATAGTCAACTTGGTCCTCAAAAATCTGTTGTTGACATTCATAAGACTTTGTTACATCATTATGAAATTTGAAAGTCCTGCCAAATCAAGATCATTCAACTGATAACAAAAGCTTTATGTATCAGCATACTAAATATTTTGCGAATTATGGCGAAACTATAATTAGTGGAACAGTCAATATGAAAACCGACCAAAAAGACCAATTGATATAATCAAGCTGCATTATTTTGTTTGTGACTATATGACTTTAACTAGATCACAATGTGGAACATCTTTTTATTCAAAAGAAAATAAAATAAAATAAAATAAAAATTAGTATATATGTTTCTCAGCTAAATTGGGAACCAGATCCAAAAGATGGCAGGTAATCTCGGCTCTTATATCTGCTAAAAAGGTATTTTGTAAAATCAGTTCTAACTAAACTTTTAGTTGCTACAGTATAAAACTCTCACATACTGCAATATTGATCAGAAAAAATAAACAACAGTGTAAATATCTCATATATTACTATTTTCAGTTTAAGAGTTTTGGTTCTAACTATAGTTCCCAAACATCCTATAACTTTTAATAGCAGCCTGGGTGTATCATACTGAAATACAATTTTCTATAATCAAATCTAATATAATCTCTAGCCAATAAAAGAATGGACTTCTTTTTTCCTTTTTTCTTGAAGGGAAGACTTATGGATTTCTTTTCAGGTAATTCGAGTTCCTTGGATATAACTAGTCTTTGCAATGGCTTATACAAATTAACTATAAGATGTGATCAATCAGTAATTGATTAAAACGTTGTTATAATCAATAGATGCTAAAACAGTTTTAGATACTTAAACAAATTTAATTCTGTTGGAAGATGAAAAGTTGGAAATATAGAATAACTAGTGGGAAGCTATACATTTGGGGGGGCGGGGAAAGGATTTTGTATCACATTAGTAAATTCAATTTCACCTATTATTGCTGGATTTTTATCCAACAGGCAAAATTAGAACAGAAATTTAATTTTTCTGGCAGTACTATTAAGTTAAATATTCTAGAAATAAATATTTAGCATGGTGGTTAGAATTGTAAATACTGTAGCATATAATAGTTTTACATTGTAACAATTTTTTTTTTTACTGTATAGCATGAAAGCTTTGTATCGTTCCTAAATGAAAAATTGGTTAGAACCAACTTTGCCAGACAAGCTAAAAAAACAAAGAAACTTGGTTGATATCAGGTGTTGCGTTTCAATTTATAAGGAAATATGAGATTGTGTTTGATCTCTAGCTGAGAAAAAATATTGCCAATGTCATTGCTGACAGATTGCATAGATTTGTACAATCTATTTGATCTCTAGCTAAGAAAAATATTTCTAATATCATTGGTGACACATTGGGTAGGTTTGCACAATCTATTGGAGATGGTCCGAATTTGAGCATGCGAAGATGGTTGAAATAAATCCGGCAAAGATAAAAAGAAAATTCTGGTATCGGAAAGGACAATTTCTTTTCATGGCATTGAGGTTTCTTTGATTTATAACTCTGTTATTTTTAGCTCTCTTAGTCACAATTTTATGCTTTGCAAATTGCCCAAAGCTCTGTTCAATAGTTTTGAGTCAACTAAGAGGAATTTTCTTTGGACGTACAATAAATTCTCATAAGATCATGAATGTTTCTTGGCACAAGTGTTGCCTCTACCAATTTTAATTTCTTTTTTTTTTTTCTTGTGGTTTTGCTGGCAAAAGTTAGGCCTTTTTTATTAAGCAAAGTAGAAAATCCGAATGGATTTGTCTCTTTTTGTTTCAATTATTTAGGTTTGTTTTTCTTTTTGGCTTTTTTCTTGTAGCCTTCTGACATTAACTCATAACTTCTTTCTTATTTCGGTCTTATTTTAATAAATACCTCATAACTTCTTTTTATTTTGTTCTTATTTTAATGAAATTAGATTAAATATCAAATAAAGAAGGAATTTGACACCAACTTAATTGGGATGTTTTCAATTCCTTTGATGCTAGTTATCTTCATGTTGAAGACAAAAATACAGCATCCTCTATGGGGCTTTAGTTTTCTGGGCACAAATATATATATTCATAAGTTTTATTTGATACTACGGGCCGTTAAAGGTAAATCTTTCTAGCAATGAAAAAAAAAAAAGGCCAAATCTCTCTTCTTCTTCCATCCAATGAAGTACTTTTGTGCCGTATTTTGATATGCTCCACCTTGCTGAAAACAATAAAACTGAATTTTGATGAGAGATTGTAGTTGTTTAATATGGTGCTTAGAACTATTGGTTAAAACTGTAAATACAGTAGCATATAAAAGCTTTACACTATAGTAACTTTTTTTGCTTTTACTGAAGCATGTGAGAGCTTTACACTGTTCTTAACTGAAAAATTGGTTAAAGCCAACTAATGCCAAATAGACTAGCTAAGCAGTTTTGCTTATTATTCATTCAAAACATTTTTTTAACCGAAGGTAGAGCAATTCAAAGTCTATACTTCATCAAGATTTCGTTAGCGGTTTCTAGTCTTTGTTCTACTTTTATTTTTCGTTTTTTGTTTGCCTATTCAAAGGTTGTTTTGTGAACTTTATTATAATTCTGGACTTGTTCTTCTATTTTAATAAAATCTATTTGAAGTTTGGCTATCTCATTTCTAACTCATTAGTTCCAACTCAAACACTAAAAGCTCATATGCTACAGTGTAAAGCAAAGTATGTTACAGTATCTTATAATATTTCTGATCTAGCTCTCAGTTCCAACTCACTTTCTAAATACCCTATTCATGGACGATTTGGCAGAGGATGAAAAGTTTAATAAGTGCTAACCTGATTTGTATGTACTGGTTGATTTTTGACATATTTATGTGTGGAATAATTTTTTTTGTCTCCATGTGGTTATAACATTGCTATTAACAAAACAATAAGATTCAGTCTAATATATAGTATACTTTTTAAACTCGGTCCTATAGTTTTATGAGTAGTGACATTATAACTCATACGGTTAAATAGGATTGTTTTTATGTGTATGAATATTATACTAATACAATTAGGAACCACAAACATTTGTGTGCCATGTGTAATTCCTATCATCAGAACCTTAACAAAGCGAGATCTTTTCAACATTTTATAAATCAAGAGGAACAAATGTTGTGCTTTGAGGATCGAGAGTAAAATAAATATTAAAGGTGTGCTATAGACGTTGACGAGAAAGTTTAAACTCCTAATAACAAACAACATTGCTATCATTTTTAACCCAGTTATTTCCCATCCCAAACATGCAGTGTCGACGCCGATCATTTAACTCTTTGCCTTCTTTTTTTCGATCGTTACAGAGGAAAAAATTTAGAGTTATCATCAAAATCTTTACTTGCCAAGATATTAATATATATATATATATATATATATATATATAATGGACCATCATCCAATATAACATCTAAAAGTAAAAAAATATAACATGCTTGCTGGTTAAATTAACGTTAAAAGGTGCAACACTAGCTAAGAAATTTAAGTTTAAAACTATACTTTAATGACATTATATTATGCTTCTCTAACATGAATATTACACTTAGTGTTTCATGTTACGGTTTTTATCTTTACATATTATGACAGAGGAATTATGATGGAGGAACCTCCCATCGAAAAGACAGTAAATACCGTGTATATAAGGCACCCGACCACATATTCGCTGCAGCATTAATCACATCAAAAGTACTGCTCTCCGAAAATTTCCAACAAAATACCATAACCACAATATATATGGATTGATTCTTTCATAAGCACAGAAGTACGTTGACAATTTGAAACTGTGCATTTCGGCCTTAATTTCGCTTTTTCGTACTCTATGCATCTTTTACTCTTCTGTAAAACTCTTACTTGAACAGTGATAGTCCTCATGTCGTTTCTCTTGGACGCTATATATAGCTTGAGCACTTTTGTGTGTGTCTGTGTGTCTCTGTGTGTGTGTGTGTGTGTATATATATATAGAGAGAGAGAGAGAGCTGAAAAGGTTGCTCTACTTCCCACGAAAGCTAATAGAGCTTCAGCTTTTCATAAATTTGGCTGATTTTTTCCCTACTTCCAAATAAAACAAACAATTCTAAAAGTAACCAGCATATGGGAATCTTTGAAACATAGGTACCATTTATCTTCGTACAGCGTAATCTTTTTTCATGGGTGAAAGGATAGAAATGCTCTTTTACATCCCAACTGGGTTAGTAGATATAGGGTTCACAACTCGTCTTATATCCCGACTACTTAATTGTGTAGTCCGGGTGTGTTTGGCATTATTGCAAACATAAGTATGTCTGGTTTATAGATTTAAATAGAAATTTAAATTTATTCAATTTTTTTATGAGAGAAAAAAATATAGAAGAAAAGAAGGTTTGAATCAAAATTTTTTAATTTAAATATACTAACAATGGGGATGCGTACAATGAATAAGTACTTTTCCCCCACGTAAATGAAGGTTCTCAAGGAGCGGTTGGTATGCAGGTTCATGTGTTTTGGTTCAATCTGACATTTGGACTGGTATTTTCGGAAATAGTTTTGAATTAAAGATGTGCGATCAAACTAAACCGCTTATTTTAGATAAACTACTAACCAAACTAATTATATATTGGTTTGGAGATTTTCAAACCAAACCAAATCATTTAAGGAATCAAAACCAATCCAAACTGAACCGATTATAATCGATTTGGTTTAGTTTTTTTAATCTGTTTGAACTAATATTTATAAATATTTTCTTAACAATAATTAAATCCAACATTTTAATATGATAAACAATCCTGTATTTTTCAATTATAAATATTAATAACGCTTGAATTAAGTTTACATGTCATAACATAAGTAAAACACCCAAAGTTTAGAATTATAGCAGCCTAAATGAAACTAAAATATTCAAATCCATAAGACATAAAATATTAAATTTTAGAATCTTAAATTCTTTAGATTCCTAAGAAAAGCTTTCTCAAAAAACTTCCAAACTTCTTCCATAGTTCATAAAAACCTTAAAATAAAACAAAAAAGTTTTTGTTGGTTTAGTTAATATTAAATAATTTGAAGAACAAAATAAAATATCACTTACCATAGAATGTAGAACACATTGCATCAATCAAGTTTCATTAATTTTTATAATTTTCAAAAATTCATATTTTGAATTGGTCTAATTTGCTTTGGTTTGGTGTTTTTTAAGGGTCCACAATCCAATCCAATTTAATCAGTTTTTTCAAATTTGAAACCAAACCAAACCAAGCCAATTATAAATCGGTTTGATTTGGTTCAATTTTAGTTTGGTTGGTTTTACTGGTTTAAACAGGTTGGTGCCCATCCCCATTTTGAACCCTGATGCAATATCTAAACCTATGCAAAACCGGTTTTGGACCGAAAAACCAAAGTTTACACGCTTTTAAATCAATCTATTATATTAAAATCATGCATTTCCTCACAATATTTATACTATTTAAACACTAGTTTCATGATGTGTTGTTTTATTCCTGCTAAAACTTTTACATTTCAAAAGATCAATTAAAAACTATGGTTTAAACAATATAAGTTCAAAATCCACAAGATTCAAAACCAAACCAGTCCAAATTCGCCTACCAAAATGACAGATTCACACCCTAATAACGGTGACACCTGTGACAAACCTATATTCTCTATTTCCACACTAGATGGTACTAGTATTATGCCATAACTAGTATTAATACCAGGCTTTGTACTTGTGGAACTCTTTTTTCATGTGAGTGATTTATATATGCTCTCACTGTAAAACATTTATATTTCGCTATATATGCTCAATTAATCATCTGCTGTTAAAAGAGTTATGTTATATCCTTTTCTCCGACAAAAAATTTTTACCACCGGTTTATATATGCGTCGAATTGAGAGCAACGTTAAAATCAGAAGTGGTCCAGTATCTAAAAGTGACGCTGAAAATTGTTATGGCTCCGAATTAAGAGCTTGTTAGGTGAATGCACCTGCACAAAATGTCCACATGATCGTACTCATGAAATTTTCAAGTTTCTGTATTCTTATAAGAATAATATTTAAATATATATGTTTTACTAATTATAAGTGTAACTGAAGGCAAAAAAGGCATACTGTTTCTTTTATAGATTTGAATCACAATTTTAACTATATTGTTGCACTATTTTCTCTCATAAAAATTTAATTTTTTTTTTATTTTAACCTGTAAATCAAATGGGCTAAAAGTAAGTATGCCAATCACCAATAGAACTATATCAATACATTGTACATGTTGCATTAGATAATAATTAATACGTCTTTTGGTACGTAGGTTTACAACCGTTTAAGACAGTTCAAACCATAAAGTCAGTTCAAACTGACGTTTGGTGGAGCAATAATTAAGACCAATTCAAACTATATAGGAGGTTTTAAAATGGCCAAAACTGCCCCCCCTTCCCAAGTTTATACCGTTTGAATCATTTTTTACTATAAAAACCATTCTCATTTTTATTTTTCTTTCATAAATTATAGTTTTTCAATCACCAGTTCTCATTTTAAAAATGGTGTGATGTTTTATTCTTATTTTAAATGTTAACATTCAAAACGCTAACTCAAAACCTCCATTTAAAGTATATAATTTAAAATGCATAATTCAAATCATAAAATTCTAAATCACATCATTTTGAACCCATATACCAAACGAATCATAAGTTGTCAATTTATATATGCAACTATGTATGTCATGGCCGAAACGTGAAGAAAAAAATAATCATTAAAATGACAAACCTTTTTGAGAATAAGAACAAAAACCTTTGACATATATATATATATATATATACACGTATATATGTATATGTACGTGTGTTTATCTAATCCTGCTACCTGACCATTTGTTTTTTGTATGCATTTGTAGTGCCTTAAAATTAGTTAAATATTATTAGTGTATAAACTAGTGGATTAGTATGCCACAATGAATGTTTTAAATTTAATTTGGTTGTTTTGTGAAATTTTTAAATTAATTTTTTTTATTATTTTAATGATTTTTAATTTTCAAAAATTATTTTTATTTATCATTCTGAATTTTGAAACAAAACAATTTATCAACTGTCAAATATATCCTGTTTACAAAACTGTAGGCGGCACACGGTTTCTACACAATGAAACCGCCCATTTCTCTCTCCATTTATACTCTCTCTCTCTCTCTCCTCTCACTCACTCTCATCCTCTCTCTCCTTCTCTCTCTTTCTCTCGTTTCTCTCACTCTCTCACAATCTCTCTCTTTCTCCCTCTTTCTCTCAAATTTTTTATTTCAAAATCAAACACAAGCTTCAGTATTCAATAGATTGGAAGCTCGAGAATGCGTTTAGACAATTACAACTACGAATCAAAGCTTAAAATTCAAGGTTAGTTTTTAAAATTCAAAACTTTTTCAATTCTTTAATTTTCTTAGCATTTTGAAATCTAAACTTATTTGAACTTAGAAACCTTTAATCTAAGTTAGAGGAATTTCAAATACCTAGAATCTAAGCTTAATTTAAAGAAAAACAGACTTGAGTCAAGATTTTTTATTTTTCTCTATTTTTCTCCATTTTCTGATTTATTCAAAATTTTTGTATAAATCTCCTTTTAATGTGTTAAAAAGTATTTATGCCTGGAATTTAAGAAAACAAGTTGAAATTGAAGATTTGAACTCGGGGAGGCTGAAATCTGTGCCTGAAAAATTCTAGAATTTTCTAGGCACGGATTTCGGCTTCTAGAATTTTTCCAGTTCGACAGGCTAAACTTGAAGTTCAACAGGCCGGATTCATACAACTAGCAAGCCAAACCTAGAAAAGTTCGGTTGACCGGACTTGGTTTGTCCACAAGCCGAACTGCACAATTCAGCAGACCAGACTTGGGAGACCGACAGGCCGACCGGATAGAGTGAAAATTTGTTATTTTTCACCTAATTTCACCGTTTTGAACCCCGATTGAGATTTTAATGTTATAGTATGATTTTATAAACATAAATGGCACACTAGGACACCATGAAATAGCTTAGTGACATAAAATATCCTAAGCTAGATACTGATAGACTTAGCTTGTATATTTAAGGTTGTTCGTGGTTCCACAGAGCTAACGTATAGCAGATCAGGACTACGGTATTGAATATCGGCACGAGCATTAAGGCAGGACTTTTACCTCTTTTTTTCTTGGTAGCCAAGTTTTTAAATGATTTTGGCCTTAAAATGATTTCTTTCAAAATATTTTTAATGAATGATTGAAAAGTAATTTTACGAGTTGTTTTTATAAACAAGTAGAATGAAGTGATTTCATAATGAACCATATAATAAACGTAAATGAACACACTCAGTAAATAGGTTTTAAAAAATAATAGAAATATATAGACGGGCATAATGTCATATCAGATATTAGGCCGTATAGCGTGCAACCTTGGGGGCAGGTCCTGAAACTCAACTGGGCAATCACATTGGTAATATATATATAGTTTGCCCAAGAAAGAAAAAGATTCTTTCTGGACTAACTATTTTTAATAAGACTTATTTAAATGAATTTATTTAAATATGTATTTAGATTATTTCTTTGAAAAGCAAATTAGTATTTAAGTTATCTATCTGTTTTCAAGAAATATAGTCATACTGAGCCTTTCGCTCACATTTTATCTGTTTTTGAAACCTTTTCCCTTAGATAGAATACAGCTAAAGATTGGAGAGGAGTACGTTGACCGGACCTGCGAGTAGTAAAAGAGCTAAGTAGGATATTTGAATTGTAAAATCAAGGCATGTATTACTTTAACTTTCTCTCTTTATTTTGGACTGTGGTTATAATTTAATATTGTTGGTACTACGTATGTCAAAAGTTGTGGGTTAGTAGGACCCAACACCTACATTCTCCTTTTCTTTATTATTTTATCTTATTTTGTTTTTATCTTATTTGTTTAATTATTATATATGCTTAAAAGGATTTTAAATTATTACATTTTCTATAATTAATCAAATTCTTAAACTTGTGTTTTAATTAAAAAATTTTTCTTAATTAACCCGCCACGTCACCTCCCATACTCCAGGACGTTACACCGTGCCTCTCAAATGATACTAATAATTAATTTAATTTCGAATTTCTTATTGTTTTAAATGTTCTAAACAGCAGACAATGATCATCAACGCGGAGCATTTACTCTAGTTATTTTTCGAATTTCTTTAGGACCAGAAGTTCCAGGCACAATCCCTTGCGACTAGTAGTTAACAACGAAGTTTTACTTACGTTTCTTTTATAAGGAGAACAACTTGACAATATTTATGCAAAGACGCAGAAATAAATAAAGTTTGTGGTTTTAGCATCATGTAATAAATTAACAGATTTAAAAAAACTGCAATGCCTAGTACTGAAATGAAAAAATGATTATGATCTTCATGGATGGTTTCAGGTCTCGGAATAAATTGATAGATTTAACAAAACTACAACGCCTGCCATTATAAAAAAAATGACTATGATCTTTGCCATGTTCAAAGTAGGTGGTTCTAAACTATGAAAATGAATCCGGCTTCACTCAAGCCACATTTCGGTTGTAGTTGAAATTTTTCCAAAAAATTAAAATTGATTTTTATTATTATATTTTGTTAGCCATAGTGTGGCTTGTCTTTTTTTATTATATTTTTTCTTATCAATAAATAATTCAAATGGGAGATTTATTCCTCTCTATTTATTTTTTTAAAAAATGCTCTAAACAATAGAAGCTATTTAAGTAGGAAATAAAATACTTCCAAAATACGCCAGTAGGTAATATGAGCAGTGGACCACAATATCTCTCTTCCGATACATCCAATGGAATTCGAGGAGTTTCTATCACCAGACCAAACATAATATTGTGTGTGTCTATATTTATATATATATATGTATGTATGTATGTATGTATGTATGTATATTATCTGTATATATGTATGTGTTCTGTTTCCAAGGCTATATATACAATGTACACACACATGCACATATTAATGTATGTGGATTCGTAATACGTATACATGCATTATATATTACCCACACCCATACAACTAAATACGTACGTACATATATATATATATACATATAATGGGAGAAGAGTTCAAACTCCTTAATTTTAACTTTCTATGATATAACTCTTGCATGTTAAAATATAACGTACTAAAAATATGTCAAGTGTAGAGCTTTCATATATGTGTAAAAATTCAAACTATAAGTTTCAACTCTTCTCCTAACATTTTGTTCCGTATACTTGAAATTTTCTATTTGGAAATCCTTTGATACAATCATAAATAAAATATGCAAAATAGACAAAGAAATCATTAATATGCTGCATGTAATATATCGATACCTTTAATATGTCGAGTTTGAAAGCAAACTTGACAAGATCAGTTGCATTCGTTTTGAAATTAGAGCTCGTTTCCTGCACACCTGTTCAGTTTTGTAAAGATGCAACATATTGGTGGTCGGTTCAATCACTCCCATTCCCCAACCAAGCTCCTATATGAATAGACACACGCACACTATGGGTAATTGACAAGTTTTCACCCAACGATCATTATACGTAGTACTTGAACGTTGACAAATATATACATATATTTATACTGTTAGACCCTTAATTGGCCCACATGAAATGTTCAAAATAAACGTTAACTGTCGTGCGGTTATCTCGCCAGATAACCGACTCCAACTGTGTGATGGTCACGGTTAATAAAGAGAAGCCCCATTTTTGGTCCCTGAGCACACAACAAAAAAATAAAAAACGAAAATTACACCATCAAGAGAGAATTGTGAGTGCTTCGAAGTCCAAAACACAGTGTTGAAATTTTCTGGCATAGGGCCAAACTCACAAGATATGCGACAATGGCAGGAGGTACCAACCCAATCCTATATGCTTTTGTTTTTATGAATTTAAGTTGTTATGAATGATATAAACAACTCACATTTGGCATCAGAGCCATTTTTAACCTCTGCCTTGCGTTTTTTAACTATCTGCATAATACACAATATGTGAACATTCACATTGAAATTTTTTGGATTCTGGGCTTTTGTATTTAGAATTTTTAATAAAAACTAAGATTAGAAATCATTAAGATGCTCGAATTCTAAGATTTTTGTAATTTAAAATGTCAAAAACGGTGTTCGGATGATGAAAAACAAACCAGGCTTGAAACCGGATCGAAATTCGGGTCAGTCAGGTCAAAACGACCTGGTTTAGAGGTTAAAGATGACATGGATGTGTCGTTTCTGACTAAAAAGGGCTCATTTTGTTAGACAAAACAGCAAGTCATTTTCAAGTATTAAGACTGAAAACGACATGTCATTTCAGCCAGAGGAAGAACGTTTTTTAGCATAAAGAAATGACATGTCGTTTTAGGCTTATCGTTTCAGGCCATAAGCCTAAAACGACATGTCATTTGGACCATAAGGGAGGCGTTTCAATGACCTAGAAACGACTCGTCATTTCTCATCCAAAAAAAGGGGAAAATCACAGGCTTTGATTCATTCCTTGTTCCCATGTATATTAATTTGAAGTTTTAATTTTGTTTTATTATTTTGTTATTTTATGAATTTTCTTTTGGATAATTATTGAAAATTCATATATAGCACTTTTATTAAAATGTTTATCATGTAATTGTTTATTATTTTCATGTGCTTAAATTATTTATTCGTCTTATTTTTGTGCGTATAATATATTGCATAATTATGCATACAAAATTCAGTTAAATAATTTTGGTGCATGAAATTAATTTGAATATTCACATTGCTTATATTTTTGTGCAATTTATATGAGCTTAGTCATGAATTAAATTAAATGTCTGAGTGGTCCACATGATTTTGAATAATTAGAGCTTAGTCACAGCACCTTTAATTATGCAAATTTATATATTAATTGGTCAAGATCACTTTTAGTTAAAGGATATTTATTGCAATTAGTTATACTTAATATAATAAACTTTATCCCACATGAATTTTTATTATATTAGTATGACTAATTGAGATAAAATATTATATTATATTTTCTAATTTATCCACAAGAATTAGGCAAGGGAACATAATTTGATAGTTTTATCATACAATCAAATGAATCTAATTGAATTAGAACTTTAGGCCACAGGCAAGTTTTATGTCACTAGATTCATAATCTTATGCATGATTTATATTGATAAAGCATGATTTTTATCTATTAGTCTCAATATTTGAATCATAAGCATGTTTATTTTAATTATATAATCATACAGCTTGTGAATTTCTCTGATATTCGATGTGATATCCCTCAACTGAAAGAGAATAACTATAAGGTCTAGAAGGAGAGAATTCTCCTTCACTTGAGGTAGATGGACATTGATTATGTTATAAGAAAAGATGCCCCCGTATTTACTAAAACCAGCACTTAGGATGAGATTGCTCTTTATGAACATTGGGAGCAATCTAACCACTTTAGTGTCATGTTCATAAAGACCAAGATCTCTACTGGCATACATGATTCCGCTAAACAGAATGATAAGGTTCGGGCATTACTAAAGCCCATTGATGAGTAGTTTGAAACTTCAAATAAGGCACTTGCTAGAACCTTAATCATAAGGTTCTCATCATTAAGGCTGATCAGTGTGAGAGGTGTGCGTGAGCACATCATAGAAATGAGGGACAAAGCGGCTCAACTTAAGAATCTTAAGATAGATATGTCTGAGTCTTTTCTAGTGCACTACATTCTAAACACCTTTCCACAGCCATATGGCTCATTTAAAATTTCTTACAACACGTATAAAGACAAATGGTTGATCAATCAACTATTGACCATTATACTCAAGAAGAAGGGAGGCTTATAATGGAAACGGGTGAAACTACACTGACAATGACCAAGGGAAAGAATCAGAATCAAGAGCAGAATTAAGCCAAGGATAAGGGGAAAGGTAAAATACCTTCCAAAGCTATCATTAAGAAAGAATCCAAGTGTTTCTTCTATAAAAATAAGGGACACATGAAGAAGGATTGCGAAAAATTTCAGACATGGCTGGAGAGAAAAGGTAATCCAATCTCATTTGGTTGTTATTAATCTAATATGGTTGATGTTGTTTATAACACATGGTGGATTGATTCTGGATCTACAATCCATATTGCGAATACCTTGCAGGGTATACGAAACCTAAGGAAGCTAGCGGGAAGTGAGCTAAGCATCTCTTCGAGAAACAAGATACGTTTACATGTGGAAGCCATAGGAACATGCACTTTAGTTTTAAGCAGTGGTTTTACTTTAGAATTGGATAAGATATTTTATGTTCCAAACTTTTCTAAGAACTTAATTTCTGTATCAAGACTTGTACACGACAGAATAGGAGATTAGGACATATCTCCTATATTGTGGCATAGGAGATTAGGACATATCTCCATTGAAAGAGTCAAAAGGTTAGTAAACGACGGAATACTCAATACTTTAGATTTTATTGACTTTGATACTTGTGTGGGTTGTATTAAGGGAAAGCTAACCAACAAGTCTAAGAAAGGTGCCAATAGGAGTTTGAAAATATTAAAGATCATACATTTAGACATTTGTAGTCTAGACATGGACTCATATGGTCCAAAATACTTCATCTCTTTCATAAATAATTACTCGCGGTATATGTATCTCTACTTGCTTCATACAAAGGATGAAGCATTGGACGCCTTTAAAGTTTTCAAGGCTGAAGTAAAGAAACAATGTGGAAAGTAAATTAAGATCGTGAGGATAGATAAATGTGGAGAATATTACGGTAGATACACTGATGATGGACAAGCTCAAGGTTCATTTTTCGAAGTTTCTTCAAAAGCATGGGATAGTTGGCCAATACACTATGCCTGGTTCTCCGGATCAAAATGGTGTGGCAGAGAGAATAAACCGAACATTAATGGACATGGTATGGAGTATGCAAAGTAGCTCCAATCTCTATAAGTCCTTGTGGACTGAAGCTCTTAAGACGGCTGTGTATATATTAAACTGAGTTCCGACCAAGGCTGTCTCAAAGACATCATTTGAGTTATGGAAAGATTGAAAACTGAGTTTGCGACATATACGCTTTTGGGGATGTCCGTCTGAAGTAAGAGTGTACAACCCACAAGAAAAAAAGCTAGATCCGAGGACCATTAGCGAGTATTTTGTTAGATATGTCGAGAGGTCCAACGGATATAGATTCTACTATCCAACTCACAGCACTAGATTTGTGGAATCAAGGAACGCCAAGTTTCTTGAAAATGACTTAATTAGTAGGAGTGATCAATTTCAAAACATAGTTTCTGAAAGAGATCATTCGGAAGCTTAACTATCTACATCGAGTGATAGGTTGATTATTGTTCAACCAAGTGTTGTGCAACCAATCGTTGAAGTTCCATAAACTGCTGATAAGAATCTAGAAGGTCAAGTTGCTCAAGAACCACAGGAAACAGTTAAGCAACAAGTCGAACAATAGATTCCCCAAGAAAATGTTGAATCAACATTAAGGAGATCTACTAGAGAAAGAAAATTAGCAATTTTTAGTGATTATGTTGTGTATCTACAAGAATTGGATTGCAATATTGGAGTTGAAAATGATCCTAAAATGTTTTCACAAGTCATGAGTTGCCAAGAATCAAAATTTTGGTACGATGCTACGAAGAATGAGATGGATTCGATGGCATCTAATGGAGTCTGGATTCTTGTCGAGTTGCCTAATGGTGCAAAAGCCATAGGGTGTAAATGGGTCTATAAAACAAAGAGAGACTCATTGGGCAATATCAAAAGATATAAGGCAAAACTCGTCACCAAAGGGTTCACTAAGAAGGAAGCAATAGACTACAATGAGACGTTTTCTCCTGTATATGAGAAAGATTCTCTCTGCATTATTATGGCACTCGTTGCTCACTTTGACTTAGAGTTGTGGCAAATGGATGTGAAAATAGCATTTCTCAATAGTAATCTAGAGGAAGAGATTTATATAAAATAACAAAAAAATTCTCCTCTAGTAATGGCAGGCAATTGGTGTGTAAGCTTAAGAAATCTATATATGGATTGAAACAAGCCTCCTGTCAGTGGTATTTAAAATTCCATAACGGAATCTCTTCATTTGGATTCGTGGAGAATATCATAGATCAATGCATATACCAGAAGGTCAATGGGAGTAAAATTTGTTTCCTTGTTCTTTATGTGGATGACATTCTATTTGCAACCAATGATAAGGATATGCTACATGAGGTGAAACAATTTCTCTCTAAAAACTTTGACATGAAGGATATGGGTGATGCATTCTTCGTTATAGGCATTAAGATACATAGAGACAGATATAAAGGCATTTTGGATATATCTCAAGGGACCTATATTAACAAAGTTTTGGAGAGATTTCGAATGAAAAATTGTTTACCAAGTATAGCTCCCATTGTGAAAGATGACAGGTTCAACTTGAATTAGTGCCCAAAAAATAACCTTGGAAGAGAACAGATGCGCAACATTCCATATGCTTCAGCTGTAGGAAGCCTTATGTATGCTCAGGTTTACACAAGACCTGACATTGCATTCGCTGTTGGAATGTTGGGCTGATATCAGAGTAATCTAGGATCAGGCCACTAGAAGGTTACAAAGAAGGTGACAGGGTACCTACAAGGAACCAAAGACTATAAGCTTATGTATAGACAGATTGACAACTTGGAGGTCATTGGCTACTCTGACTCTGACTTTGTTGGCTGCATTGATACATGAAAATCAACTTTTGGATACATTTTCATGTTAGCTGGTGGAGCTGTTTCATGGAGGAGTGCCAAGCAAAGTTTGACTGCTACTTCCACTATAGAAACCGAGTTCGTATCTTGTTTTGAGGCTACCTCGCATGGTATATAGATCAAGAGTTTCATTTCTGGGCTTAGCATTATAGATTCTATCTTTAGGCCATTAAGAATATGTTGTGACAATTCAGTTGTTGTTTTTATAGCTAAAAACAACAAGAGCAGTAGTCACAGCAAACACATCGACATTAAGTATCTAGCCATAAAAGAGCGCATTAAGGATAAAACAGTGGTCATTGAGCACATTAGCACTGAATTGATAATTGCCGATTCCTTGACTAAAGGCATGCCACTAGTAAAATTTAGGGATCATGTAGACAGAATAAGACTTAGTTCTCTTATGTAATTTCATTGTACCCTTGTAGTGAAACTCTATATTTATAATATATTTTCTCATTTCATCTTCAGTTAAGTGCACAATTTATTTCTGAGAAATATCACTAAAGTTTGGACCTAGAATAAACATAGGGTTTGTTCATTAAGTTGCGTAGGCAAATCTTGAGAGACAAGATATATTATAATACATGGAAGACAATACTTGTAATTTAGAGGACCTATCGCTATGATTCATGTATTTTGTTTCTTATTATAATAGTTGATGGAATGTGTGGGCCAAGTGGGAGAATGTTAGACCCTTGATTGGCTCACGTGGAACGTTCAAAGTGAACGTTAACTGCTGTGCGGTTATCTCGATAGATAATTGACACCAACCATGTGATGGTCACGGTTATTAAAGGGAAGCCCCGTTTTTGGTCCTTGAGCACACAACAAAAAAAAAATAAAAAACAAAAACTACAACATCTAGAGAGAATTGTGAGTGCTCAGAAGTCCAAAACATAGTGTCAAAATTTTTTTACGTCAGGCCGAATTCACGAGACACACGACAATAGCAGGAGGTACCAACCCGATCCTATATGCTTCCGCTTTTATGAATTTAAGTTGTTATGAATGATATAAACAACTCACATATACCTGTGTGTCTTTTAGTTTTAGGTGATTTTTATGGTATTGTGTTTTATGGAATTATGTTACGACTCTTAATTGATTGGATTTTCTATTGATTTGTACGATGTATAAAAGAGTGTAATTTGTGCACATGTTTTGGATGTGTCGAAGTACTCCCATTCTCTTTGAACTTCTATCACTCCTATCATTGTGTGTTATTATAATTATATTAATGGTCTTGATTAAATCATACTCTGAATTGCAGTATTTGTCACACTATTTATATTAATTTTTATTTTTAATGAAGTCCCCTTCAATTTCAAAAAAAAAAAAAAAGGCTCGCTAGTGTCTTACCATATTGCCAAGTAAGATATAGAAATAAAATCTGTATCATTTACATCATGTAACATTCACTACAAAAAACTAGACTTTTATTTACGACAGTTTTTAGCAAAATTTTTAGTTACAACATTTGTTAATCGACGCCTGTAATCTAATTAGTTATATTAATCTTTCTAATAACATTTACGCCTTATTTGAAAAAAATATAATGTTATATTTTTTATTTTTATATGTTACATAGCAGTGCAATCTTGACAATTTTTTTGTTAAAATTGGTGTTTGGACTAGTATATCTAATTATTGTTTTGGAAAGTAAGTTTGAACTGAAAATAGTATAATATATAAAAGTTTTACATCATATTATACTTTTACTTTATACTATAATATATAAAAACGTCTTTACCTTATTTAAGCTAAAATTGACTAGTTTCAATTAATTTTGCCAAACACCTGAACCTTCATCCAGCTGATTAACAATTAGGTTACATTAAAGACCCAAAACATCACGTTAAAATGGGGTGGACCCCACCAAGATCCACAGCCAGATGGATCAAGCCAGCTAAGAGATCACCCCATACTTGATAATAATTTCAATTTTTACCTGACAGAAAACAACGACATCTCTGCTTGGTCCCCCTCTCTTTTCCAATTTCTCTTTTTTTAATTTTTTCTCTTCTCTCTGAATGACGTGCATTTTAAGATGTTGGTCTGAGAAATGTGTAATGGTCATGAATTCAGTGTCCACCGTTCATTTATGAGGCTGACCACTGTATTTGCCCAAGAAAAGATTGGAGGAGTCAGTAGACAACATTGCCATGTATAATTATTATATGTGTATCTGAAATAATTAGCCACATAACACTGTCAAAAAACATTTTAACTAAAAAAAAAAAAAACAAGAGATGGAAAATCAAAAACACAGAATTAACCCTAAAATTTGGGGTTGCGGTAGCAACTGCAAAAGACACAAACTAGTGTGCTTGAGTACAAACATACATTATCTTATAATTATTATTCCAAATACCAAATATACTCTCATGATTTTACTGTTTTATGTGACCTTAATTTTTTTGATAAAATAAATGGATTTGGGAAACTCCTTTCAAATTTATTTAAAAAAATTTAAAAAAAATTATAAGTTCGCGATCCGGACACAAAAGCTAACAAAACAAGAAAATAAAAAAGATAATTAGAAACAAAGCTATGGAGAAACAAACAAACACAACCTAAATATGACATGATCCATTTTAAATTTATATATTTGTGCAACTTAAAATCCCTCCTACGTCGACGCGAAGAGCATAAGAATTTCACTTTTTTAGCATCTGAAGTCTTAACTTTACGCAAATTCCCGAGATCTGGAAATCTATATTTACATTTTTTTTTTGGGAGCAACTGCATAACCAATCCGTGTGGCTGTGATGAAATTAATTGCTTGTAGAATTGGTTGAAGATATATATATGTGTGTGTGTGTGTGTGTTCTTCAATTGAATTTACATCATAAGACATCTAGTGGCTTGAACCTTTTCCTTGCTTTTTTTTTTTTTTGGTGAAAGGGGCTAAAATGGTTTTAGAAGTTCTAACGTGAGTTAACTTGTTTCTTGCATATATAAGGTTCAATTTATGTGATCACCTGTCTGAATTTGCACAAGAAAACAATGACAAAGATCAATCAAGAGAGCAAAACACACTCATTACCATACTAGATGAATCATGGACTATAGATGGAGTATGATCTTTTTTTTTTTTCAATTTTTAATGTTAGTGTAAGTGAATTGATTTTTGGCTATCAAAAGCGAGAAAAAGAAAAAGGGCCAATAGGGGAGATAAAGTTGGATTTTAGGAGAACTAATTCGGACCATTTTTTTAGTTATAAACAGTGTAAAGCTCTCACATGTTACAATAACAAAAAAAAAGTCGCTACAGTATAAAGTTTTCACATGCTATAGTAAAAACAGTTCTAACCACTCTGCTAAACACCCTAAGTTAACAGTCAAATAAATACCAAATTTTTTTAGAAATCTCAAAATAACCTATTATCCCATGCTTTCTTTGTATCTCTCATGCCCTTATCCTCGCGAGTAAAACCCTCGTCGTAATTTCTGTTTTCGTCTTACAATGTTCATCCTCATCCCATGTTTTATTTGTCCTTTTTTTTCATGTTGCCGCTGACTCTAATGGTAACAGGAAGGAAGTAAGGGTTGTCAAAATTGGATCTAGAGTTCAATTAGAAAAATTATGTTTTTTTGTTATTTTTAATTCAATGTAAACAGTTCATCTTCTTTGAAAGCAATAAATAATACGTTAACTAAATAAAAAACCTAACGGTATTTTTTTAGAAATAAATTAAATAAATATTATGTAAATAAAAATTTCTAACATTTAGTGAAATAATGTGTTAGTAGATAAATATTTGATTTACTAAGTAAATAAATTGGTAAATGATCAAATTATATAGGCAAAAAAAGTATTCACTGCGTTAATAAAATTATTAATGATGAATTTACTATGTAAATAAATTGCTCAATATAGTGCATTCATTAAATAAATAATGCATCATTTAAAGAAGTAAACAAATCGGTTAGAAGTGCATTTATTAAGTAAATGATAGCTTAATAAGGGACAAATAATGTATTTTTCCATTCTCAACAAAAAAAAAAAATTATTAAGCACAAATTTGATTAAAAGAATTGAAAAATAATGTATTTAATAAATAAAGTATAATATTAATTGAATAGATAGCACATAATATTTTATTTGTTTGCGATAATTTTATACCTAAAATGAAAGCCCCAATCGTCCTAAAATCCAACCCCAAATTCAAACTTAATCACAAATTATGACTAAAAAAAAACCCCTCAATTTCCTTCTTCTGCCGCCCAAACTCCCATCCTTAGCGGAACAAATGCTACAACTAGAGACGCTAGGCTTGAACTGCGGCAAACTACTATAAAAACCCATAAAGCACCGTAAAATAGGGGTGGTTAACATCATGTGGATTAGGTGGGTTTTTTGAAAATCTCAACCCACTCAATCCAAGTTTGGGTAAATTAATTTTAAATTTAACTTACTTAATCAATTTAAAGTTCAAAACTAACCCACCTAATTAAAGTATGGATGGATTGGGTGAATTAGCCAGGTTGACAAAAATATAAGATAAAAAAAAATCAAAACTAACAATTTTGACTCAAAATGAATCAAAAAGCTAAAATTTAGAAGATATTGGTCTTATAAAGGTTCAAAATTGTCTAAGTAGGTTAAAATCAACATAAAAATAAAGGTTCTGTAATACAAATTTAAATTAAGTACATAAGTCATAAACTAACAAATAAACCATAATAGAAACCAATACAATAAAAATATGAAGAAACATCAACCAATATAGTCATGACTATCAATCTCCAATTCCAAGCATTTTGAGTATCTCCACTCAAACATCTTTTTACATTTTTAATGCAAAATCCATCACATGACATAGCACATAACAAGCTTTTATTTATTAATGCAAATATAAAACAAATAATACACACATGTCAAAATGTATTTGCAAAATAAGAGTATTTAGTAAGAAAAAATTAAAAAGTAAGAAGAACCAAAATAATACATGAATGCTATAAATAATACATGGCAAAAAGTATTTTTTTAGCTTTGTATATGTGTAATATGTATATTAAAATCATAAATATATAATACAAACATTTTTTATATATAAATAAATTAGGTGGGTTCGGATTAGGATGAGTTAAGAAATCCCTATCTGAACCCATCCAATAAAACATCGGGTTGGATTGGGTTGAATTACTTGTTAGGTTTGAGTTATCTCAGATTGAGTGGAGAGGTTAATTAGATCTGTAGAGTTGTCAAATATTTTGTTTACCCGGCTTTAAGCACCAGAAAATCGCAAGCTATCGCGAGCTTCGTTGCAAGAGGAGCATTTTTGTCACCGTCACAGCAGCGAATGTTGCCCAATGATATGTATTTTTATCATTTTGTCTGGCTTCCAATAAAAATGACCTTACTTTACACCTTTCAAAAGATGACCTTTTGTTATAATAAACATCCGAAGTAGATTATATACTACAGCACTGAAATAATAACAATAACAATAACAATAATAAGAATTGTAGAAGCAACAGCAGCCACAGCAGCAGTAATAAAAGGAAGCAAAAAAAGTAATAATAAAACTCTCAATCTGTCAATCACTGTCCTGCCTGCATTGTTACACAATTTTGGGTTGGAATTTTACCATTTTGGTTGTCTTCAACCGGTCCGTCACCCACTCCTAGCACAAACCTAATGAACTCTTCGGAGAAAAAAAAAATCCTTTTATGATTAGATCTCACCGTAAGAATATATATTTTTTACCGTTGGATATAACCAGATCGTATTAAAATAAAAAAAAATACATAACATGGTTAAAAAAAATTCCTACGCACAATTTAATTTTCAACTTATACTTTAAAAATCTCAAAAAAAAAAAAAAAAAAGACCTGGCCTAATATTCCTTTTTGTAATTTCTTTGCCACAACTGACAAACTGAGTAAATATATCGACCAAGATTCGGACAGTTAGTTTAAGGGCAATGCGTGCTGGAAAAGTGGGTTTAGAGGTTTAGTCGTGGTCAGTGCATGGGCTCGAATTCCCAGCCACCAATCAGTAATCATTGCGTTTTTCTCTTAATCCTGAATCGGTCTTTGATCCTGCAAGGCCACCATGGAAGAGGCTTTCTTATCCAATCTTCAAATTCCCAAAAAAGAAAAAAAGAAAAAAAAATTGACCGTTCCAATAGTGACGCTTCTATTTTGTTTACATATTAAATACTCCCGAGACCGACTTTGCCTTTGTTACCGGTCTGGTGGCAAGTGACATCTTCCGCAGGAAAAGGTTTGAAACTTTCTTTTTTTTTTTTTTTTTTTTGGCACTTTTAATGGTTATAAAAGACATACCTATCGGTGAGTATTTTTTTTAGTTCTCACGAAAAAAAATACCTATTTACAAATATCTTAACTTTTCACTAATATTTCTGTTAGCTAGTATGGCTTTTTAATTGATATTTAATAGTAGTGGCACGAAGAAATGTTGAACACAAAGAATATAGCTAATACGTTACCATACTCACCACCAGCTAGCTAATTACAATATGAGCACTCTTGTACATCTCGAGTCCCTTAAAGAAGTAAGGCCCAACCTTGTGAGGAATAGGGTTAATATTGTCCCTTCGGATATGCTAAGTATTTAATACCAAGATTAGTCGTACGTGTACTGGTGGTGTTGAGCACCCAATTAATAGACAGTAAGTTTTGTGATATAGAGCCACAAGTGTAGTTCACCTTCCATTAATTATGATACTTAATATTTGTAGTGTTCTTAAAACAAATGTGTTACAATGATTATTAGAGAGATTGTAATCTATCTTTCTAATATATTTGAGATCAAAGATCACATAATTAGTGGGAAAACATAGCTCAGAGCACTGTGCTCAAAATTGAGGTTATGGCGCTGCTGCCCAGGTGCTAGTGCTACGGCGCCTTGAATTTCACACAGATTTTGTTCCAGTGTACTCGACACCGCATAATAATATACGAAGAGATACTTTTACAAATGAAGAGATACCTTTATGTAAAGGTTATAAGGATTGAACCAGTTATGTCCATTCATGAAAATGGTACCGCTGTCCAATATTAAATCTCTATAATTTCACAGATTTCATATCTTGTTCTGGAGCACAACATTATTACTAAATACTGTGTTTAAGTGTTTATTATATCTTAAAGGTAATTTGCTACAAAACTTGTTACCAAACTTTGAGAAATGAGGGCAAATAAAATTAACCTTTAATGAAAGTGTATATACATAACTCAAACATTTTTTTTTATTTTCTAGAAATTCTTATAGGGTGTTTGCTATAGTCGTTAGAACCATTGGTTAAAACTGTAAACACTGTAAAATGTAAGAGCTTTACACTGTAGTAGCTTTTTTGATTTTACTATAGCATATGAGAGCTTTACACTGTTCCTAACT
>CAMOHE010045309.1:3191-19392 GCA_946598075.1 Artocarpus hirsutus | reverse complement strand
AATTAGGTGGAGAAAACAATTAAGCAATAACATGATGTCAAAGTCAAGTTGATTAAGAAACGTAATTAAAGATCAATGGTTGTATAACACAAGGCAGAAAACATAAAAGATCAATGGTTGTATAAGTCAAGTTAATTAAGAAAACCTAATTTTCACGAGCTGAGGAGGAGACAACACTTGAGATAGAATATGCAAATCTTTTATTTTTTAAAATTACGAAGTCTACTTTGTATAACTTAACTATATTGCATCTTGTCAACAATCACATGATCTATTTGCTATCAAAACGGTTAAAATTTTGAAGTCTTAATGATAAAAGTACTAAAGTTGCAATTTATTATGAGAGGGAGTTTTGTGCCATTTTAAATTATAGGGGGCAAATTGAGATAACATGTTGGTGCAGTAAGATTAAGCAATAATAATCGTTCTTTTATATTTTCATGGTTATTTGTATTAGCTCATATATTTAGCCTTATTTGTTTTATAAGTTGTATACTTTAGCTGATATTTGTGTTTCATTTTGTAAGAGAGCTATAAATACATTCCTTAGCTAATTGTAATGGGGCTTAGACTATAGAATATTGAATACAATCTTTGAATATTTTCTCTCCATTTTTGGGGGCCGGTCAAATTCTATGTTTCTAATTCCGTTGCATCAAATTTATTTTTCAAGGGCAAAATTTTGAAATTAATCAAAATATTTATGTAATTTTAGAGCACCTTCAATGCAATGCTATAATGATCACATCTTAATTTGTTGCAAAAAATCTGCAAGTGCACTGGATCGTAGACAAGTAATAAAGAGTGAGTAAAGTATCATTCCTACAATGATTGAATTAATCTAGCTAATTACTGAAATTAGTTAACTCTAAAATTATTTGAACAATCAAATATAAAAAAAATAACAAAACAAAACAAAAAATGAAAAGCTAAATAATAAAAGACTAGGGCATCTGATTTCACCTAAATTTATCCTATTCAAATTATCTAATTTAATCAATTGGTGTTTACTATCATGCCGATAATGAATTTCTCTTAGGTAGTTATTAATCTTTCTCATGCATTAATAATTTAGCTCAGTTACCAAATTTCTTATATCTCTATTGAAACTCTAAAATTGCTAAGATTCATTAAGAACAAGAAATTAATAGTGTTACACAAGTATCATAGATATCTTTATCCTATGATGATCTCATAGCATTCAATCATGGTCTAATTTAATTATTGCCTCTCAGCCTCAAATTAAATCACAAATCATGCAAAAGGTGCACAAAATTTTACAAGCATTAAGATTAGATTAAACACTCTGCACAGATAACGAATAAATATCGAATTAAATTAAATTAAATAAAAGTGAACATTCATAATCCAGCTACATCGTAGACCTAAAAAAAAGAACTTAGCTCCTAATGAAATTAAAAGCAATCCTAAATAATATCTTAAACATGAGGAGTGAAGGAAAAGAACTGTGTTTGGATGCGAAGATGATTTTCGTCTTCATGCACCATTTTTCTTCTCTAATGCAATGAGTTTTCCCCTCTTGTTTATAGTTTTTCCCTCCTAAAATTCATCCTTCAACCCTTTATAATGTTCTATTTATAGGCTAGGGTCTAAAAGAGCAATTTTGGGAACAAAATTACACTAAAAATTAAATTGGAATAGCAACAGTGCTTAGGCTTGATTTTTTGGTGCTTCATAATGGCACCTAGGCGCCATAATTGTAACGCCTCAGTGCTATACTGGCCAGTAGAAAAATTCTCCAACTGGCTCCTAGGCGCCTTCACCTCAATACCTAGGCTTCGAAGTAGCGTCTAGGTGCTAGGATTGTAGCGCCTAGGCGCTACACTCGTTTTCCAAATGGAACCTAGGTGCCTAAATTGTGGTGCCTAGGCTCTATGCCCTCTAGTTTTTTTATGAGATTTCTTTTACAACAATGCCTAGGTGCCCAATAGCTGGCGTCTAGGCTCCATTTTGTCCTTGAGTCTACTTTTGCTTATTTTTTGATATGTTTTGCCCCACGATTTACCATTATGTATCTTTTTTCCTTAAAACCTATAAAATAGCATAAAACACTATCAAATTCTTATAAATTGCTCAAAACTAATAAAAATATTAAGTTAGAATCATCTAATTAATTAGTCAAAAACTAACTTATCAATGGTAAATTTAGCATTTGAGTATAAACACACTCCTAATACCACTAGTAAAAATTGAGGATTACATGATGGTTTTAAACCATCGTATAAAGCATTCATGGTGGTCAAAAAACCGTTGTGAGATCAATTATCATTGTACCGAACAGACTTTTCACGACGGTTTTTAATCGTCGTGGAATGCCGCTAATGGTAGGCATTAAACAAAACTTATGTTTCTTGGTTACTCATAACATTACAAAAACCAAACATCGGTTTTCTTTTTGTAAAAATCTATTTTATCAAAACTTTACGGTTTTGATCAGTAATACTAAAATCTTGGTGATTATGCCCTTAACATGTTTCTTTTTCTTTTCGTAATAAAAACTCTTAATCCTTTCAAACTAAAAATCTATGGTTACTCATTGTTCATCGTAGTACAGAAAACTAACATTTTCTTAGTAAAAATCTAGTTTTACATGGTTTTACGGTTTTGGCCCAAAACATAAAAATTTTGACATTTTTGTCCTTAGGACCAAAATTAACTATCTTATGCTAAAACATTTAGTTTTTTGCAAGGATTAAAACTTACAAAAGATCCTTGATCAAATTTAAATCATTTCATAGCATTTTCCTTTTTACAAAATTTTATGCTTAAAATTTTATAAAATTCATAACTTAAAATCAATATAGAATTTTTACAAACCGTCCACAAATTATAATTGTTTCGATGAGATCTACAATTTTTGTGTTTTAGCTTTTATCAAAATCATTCATCTTCATGGCCTATTTGAAAAGGTAGAATTAAAATCAACGTATTTCGGCTTATTTCGATCACAAAAATTGTCTGAATCAACATTTTCAATAATTCTCATGTTAAACTTAGAAAAGAATTCGGCCTCTAAAGGCCTCAAATATTTGATTTTTTCTAAAATGCCCTTAAAACACCTTTTTTGCATCTTAACTTTATTTAAGAAAATTTTTTTGAAGTCTAATAACATTTTCACCATTATAAACCCAGGTAGCCTCAAGGATGGTCTAGTCCGAGGGTGATATCCATTGAGATTTTGGATCCGTCGGAGAGGAAAAATTCAATAAAGAGGGCCTCCAAGCATATGCACGGCGTGGGAGAGAAACGTGAACAGTTATAGAAGAATTTCCTTTACACTTGGTGGTAGTAATATGCTTATTTGGTCAAGATGTGATATTTTGGTTGAATAGTAGGGTGCAATGGTCCTAAGGGTACAATAACTTCTTGAGAAATAATTCCTAAGGAGTGGAACAACTTTTTAAGAAAAGGTTCTTGACAAGTGGAACGGATCGACAAAAGAGGGACTCCGATGGGTGAAGCAGTACCATAAGAGATTGACTCTGATAGGTAAGGTAGTTTAAAATCTAGAGAGAGATTTTTGAGAGAGAGATAAAAGATGGCAATGTTTTAATGATGGCTTCGGTCTTCTTCGTTCATTGGGGTTATTTCTGTCATCGAGAGGGATGGTTTTAGGAAGATTTGGTGATATTTCCAAGTTCAAACGAGGACAAACGTGGATCTTGAACGTTCGTGGAGTTTAGCAAATAATATAGAACTTTGCATTTTTTAGAAAGTTGGGATAGTGGACTTGGGTAATACTCTTTCTAGATGGTTTTAAGGCTAGAGATAAGATTTATGGGTGTTCTACGATAGTTTTGGGGAGGTTGAAATAGTTGTATGAATCTTGGACTCCTTTAGGACTTGTCGGAAAATATGAAAGCTTAAGTTTTCTAGCAAGTGGGAACAGTCAAGTTGGGTCTTTGAACTGTCTTTTTTAGCTAGTTTAAGGTTGCTAATGAAGTTTATGGAAGCTTTGAGGCAGTTTGGTGGCAGTTTAAGGTAGTGGTGTGATAGTTTTCACTTCGAGGAGGTGGTGGTTTTGGTCGTTATGGAGGTTTTTAGGTGAAGATGATGATAGAAAAGATAGTAGTTATGGTGGCTATGGAGGTTTATTGTTAGTGGTCTGAGTAGAATGAGATTCATTAGTCTCTTCTCAAGGGTGTTAGAGGGTATTTATAGAGAAAAATAGAGATCTAGTTTGGTTGGGCTCCTTCTATTTCAAGTATTTTGTTGGAAATGGTTCTAGGCCTGGTTCCACTCGAGCAACCTTATGTGGCAACTTCTCGTGGCAGGAGATTTTCCCTTCAAATTCAAACTTGGTCTTTTAGCAGGGCTGAGCGTGTCAAGAGCATTTAATGGTCAGTCGAACTAGGGATGCTATTTTGGTAGGAGCTTTGCCTTGCCATTTTGGGTAATGTTCAAACATAGGAATTGGGTTCTCCTCTAACCCACCACCTAATTGAGGGGAGTTTGTCTTTGGCTGTAGAAGTCACACGTCTCTGTAGTAGAGTTCCCACAAGTGAGTTGGCAAGGATGGCATGGAGAGTGAGTTGGCATGACGGGTGTGAGCTGGTGCAACAAGTGTGCTACCACGTTGGACGGGCCAAAAAATGGGGTTTTTTTTTTAGTGTTAGGCCTAGGCTTCTAAATGGGTCTTTTGGGCCTTTTTTACTTTAATTTCCTTTATACCTATTTAATTCTAATTCCAATTAAAGTTAAAACTTCCCAATTGAGTTAAAAGTCTAAATAGACAAAATAATGGACCCATTCATGTTCTTTGGCCTTCTAAGCCACGACCCACTTGGAGGACCTTGCCTCGTGGCTTGGGTTTACACACCTTACCTTGGGCCATGCTATGAGATATGGGCTGAACTTGCACCTTGTGAAAAAACTGGTATCAACACTTATTAATTGTCAAATCTTGGTTCTTTTGTGGATTTCCCATAACTAGTTATTTGCCTTTTATATTATTTATTTATCTATTTTTTGCTAACTTAGAAATGATTATTTGCTTAAACCACACATAAATATACAGGTCAATTTTTTAACGAAAGGAGAACTCCTCATGTAACGGTTGGAATCATTTAACATCACTTATCATATTATTTTTTTAGCACATATTTCAAAACTTCCCATTAAATTAGGCCTTGTCACAAAATACCCTCTGACATTCAATAAGAAAATCTCTCCCCTGTACTTGGGCAATGTTGAGTCTTTCTTCTTCTCCTTCCCCCCGCCCGCCCCCCCCCCCCCCCTTTTTTTTTTGTTTTTGTTTTTGTTCTCTCTCTTGAAATGGGCAATCTTGAGTTTGATAAATGATAAATTTCCGTCATGTTTTACCCAGAAACACCAATCAGCGCCAAACTTAGTTCTTTCTCAGATACCCAGGAATTTTCAAATTAATGAAAGACAATATCCCATTTTAAATTACATTGCAATAATATTTATTTCTATGGGAAAAAGGTTCAAAACGATACTCTAAGAACGTTTTTGGATTCCTAAAAAAAAAAAAAAAAACAACGTTTTTGGATCCAGCATTTGATAAGAAAAATAAAAAATAAAAATAAAAAACTTGGTGCGTGTTGAACCTGAAAGGGCTGTTTAGTAATTATGATATTATTAACCCCACTCCTAATGCAAAACAAGGTCACGTAAAATTTTCCGTTCGGGGGAAAGAAGGCTAAAAATTGAATGTAAGGGTACTTTTTGTGACAAGGCCCATAATTCAAGAGAAAATTTTGAAATTCGACCTTTTTATGATCTAATAAGAAATTAATGTATTATAATTTCAGTAAAATATATAATGTGGAAAAAGTCTACTAGAAAAGAGATGGATGGTTGCACTGACCTACATAGATACTAAAAAATCTTTCTTTAATGGGTATACAATGAAGACATGATGAACCAGTGGACCTGACCTATTATATAATTGATACAAAAGTGAAGGATGTTTTTAAATTTAAAAATTGTTACTTATGTCATTAATATTATCGCTAACTGATACACTATATGTAAAGTTGAGTGTGGAAGATCCCCTTAAAAGTTTGTAAAATTACCAAATTTATCATCGGTTTCATCGATAATAGTTATGCAAATGGCTTTGAACTACATCAAGATATTCTATAACGGTTTTACAATGTAGATACTCATTTATGATTATCGCCATGTATTTACGACAGGTACATTGTAAAGCTTTCAAAATCATAAAAAAAGATTCTCTCAGATCTCAAATTTCTAATTTCGTCGTCGATTTTATCGCCCAAATTCTCTATAAATACAACTCCAATGTCTCAAAGGCAAATGCATCGAAAAGAAGTGTATTAAGTTTTTTTCCCCTCTATTCCTCGATAGAAATTCCATTAGGGGTCCAAATTTCCCAGAGGAAGATGCTAGGAAAGAGTTGTCTTGTCTTCAAAATATCACTCAAAAAGAGCAGTATTTCAGAGCTCAAAGGAAAGTTAAAATTATTAGAGAATCCATCGGTACAAATTAAAAATGGATGGCATGGGAAAAATAGTTGTCGTGCGAGTTCAATTGCATTCTTGGCACACCAGGTAAGATTCTCAACTTCTTGTCAAGTTATGGTTTCAAGGTTAAAAATCTCAAATATGCAAGGAAGTAGTTTTGAAATGAAAAGAGTGCTCCTTAAAAGTCAATCGAACTTTTTTTTGTTTCATGATTTTGTTTATTTTCATTTTACAAAATTATGGCAACATATTTTAGACAAATAGAACAGCAATTGCAAGTTCAATTTGATATCAAATATATACAATCTCAATAAGTACTGGAGAATTTTCTTGCAATAATGATCTGAAAATAAAAATTACATTCTCTCCATTTTTCTTTACAGGTAATGAAAATTCGTTATCCCTCTCTTTGCTGCGGCTTTGACGAATTTGAATTTCTCATCCTGATCCCGGTTGCTCTGCCAAGCACAGTGGAGGCCCTCCCTGAAGTGCGCGGTTCCTCATGCTAAGGCTCGTCTGGCCTTGCAAGAAGCTGAGAGGTAAAAAGGCATTAAGCGATATCATTTATCACCACTTATAAATTATAATTACAAGGAAAATCTATGCATAATTATTATTCATAGTCATAATTTGTTGTAACATTTATGTCAGAATAATATTATGCACCAACATTAATTGATCAAGTAATTGGCATATTTACCAGGTTGATCAGGCTGGAAGTTCAAGCCAAAGAAAGCAGCTGAACCACAGGGAAAACTCTGGCAGGCTGAACCTTCCGTTGCTGTTCACCGTGCCGCAAACCGTGGGATGAAAATCTATGCAATGATGGAGCTCTTGACCCTCTACGGAATCAGTAGTAGCAAGGGAAGAATTGAGAAATGGCTTAGAGAGCAAATCTGTGTCATTTCCTAATTCTGAATGATCATGAGCTCCATTCTTGAGTGGATTCATCGGAGAACGGTCAGAGGTTGTCCTCAACGGGGAGGAAATTGGTGTGTATCATATTGAAGCAATGTTCTACGTTCACGACACTACAAAGTGACCGCCAGCCGGGTATAATTCCTGATGGCTGGGCGACGAAAGCTTGATCTATGAAAATCGCATGCAATGGTGTCAATCAAATCTATGTAAGGCCCCAATTTGGTGAGGCTTCAAGTTGCCTGCCCATTTGCGCAAGCCTGAGTTTTGATGTAATTAGTCATTGATGGGTAGGATTGTTAAAAAAATGTGTTCAACATTTGCAATATGCTTCGTCAGCGATTGCATGATGTTGTAGAAGTAAAAAGGATGAACGCATGATGTTGTAGAAGTAAACAATCAACAGAGATAAGGGCAAGGTACTCAATTCTGTAGCTTAATTATTTAGCCAAATTCAATGATAAAATTTCTATTTATGACATCAAGAAGTAGGCCTGGAATTATTAAGAGGGCGTTTGGGAAACCAATTCAAACAAATGATTTGAACCTACAACGTAGCAACTATTAAAATTTTGTAAACGAAACACTATATCAAAATTGATTTGAACTGAAACCAAAAAGTTTCAGACTAAATTCTCAAACAATAAGTGTTTCAAGGACCTAGCCCATGACGCCATGGTCTAGGCATAAGAGGGGATTGGGAAGGCTTTTGGACAAAGCGTTATGGGTTTGATACCGTTTGTAATCTTTATTTCTTATTCGTAGGATGACACATATGCTATTCTTTTTTTTTAAAATTATATCATCGGTGTTATCACAATTATATTGTCGTATGTGTAACTGATGTATCGTTGATAGTGTAAAACTAAGTGAAGGATCCCTCAAAGATATATATTATTTTTAAATTTATCATCGGTTTCATCGAATGTATGCTTAACAAGGGTTAAAGCCGCCCCAATGATTCTTTAAAAGTTTCACAACGTAACTCCTAATCTCATTTATCTTGTCAAGTCATGCGAAAATGTGCTCAAATTTAAAATTTTTAATTTTATCATCTGTGTTATCGTTATTATTGTTTCGTGTGTATAATAGATATACTGAATTACAGTATACTGAGTAAAAGATTATCTCAAAGATTTATAAGAAATTATTATATTTATCATTGATTTCATCAAAAAATGATTCTTTAAAAATTTCCAACATAACTCCTAGTCTCATTTATTATCCATGCCCGGTGTTTGTAACTCATACGTTGGAAATTGTGTGAAATCATGCAACAGATTCTCTAACATTTCAATTTTATAATCAGATCATTGGTTTCATTGCCCAAATTCTCAATAAAAACAAGTCCAATATCTCAATGCAAATACAGAAAAGAAGTTGTACATCGAAGTTTTTTTTTTTTTTTTTCCTATTCCTGATAGGTAAATATTGTGTCCCAAATTTCCCAAATCAAGACGCTAGAGAAGAGTTGTCTTGCTTTCAAAATGTTACTCAAAAGGTAGTGTTTTGGAGCTCAAAGGAAGGTTAAAATTATTAGGGAATCCATCGATACAAATTAAAAATGGATAGCATGGGAGAAATAGTGACACTACCAGTTCACTTGCTTTCATCGAACACCAGGTAAATTTTGGTTTCATTGTTCGAAATCTAATAATTAACTAGTTATTTGCAACATTCCACAACTAGGGCATCTCCCTACAATCATGATTTTATAAATAACATTGTATATTTTCTCCCTTTTTTTTTTTTTTTTTCTATAGGGCCCTATGTCGTGGCTTCAACGGGTTCTCTCCTTGGACATGCCTCGGAACCACAATGAGGGAGGTTCAATCCATTTTCTGCCGATGTGTTCAGCAGCAGATTGTTAACAATCTCTTCTGGAACAACCTAACATTCGTCACGTTCCAGCATGCTCACTCGGCCATCCTCTCCTCGGTGTGTGTCCCCACCTTGTGCTATTAGGCTCTTCTGGCCTAGCGAGCGACTACAAGGTAAATGCCATAATGTTTACAAATATATATATATATATATATATATATATAACTAGTTACAAAACTCAAGCATATTTTGTTATGTAACAATATATATATATATATATATATACACATATGTATATGTATGAGCTTAAAAATAAAATTTATGTTGGGAGATTTGCGCTAATTTAATTATTAGGTGGAGCCTGTCCAAGAAAGCAGCTGAATTGCAATCAAGATTCCATTGCTGTTCACCGTGCCGTGAGCCATGAGATCTGCGATGAGGCGGTATCTGAAAGCAAAACAAGGACTCACTGTGCTCCAAACCGCTAGCTTGATCTGTGTGTTAGCATCCTTAAAGTACCTTCGTCATCGTGAAGCCGCGAGTCCTTGGGCCGGGGGAGGAAATTGGTGTTTACTGGGGTAATGCAATATTGAAGATTCAAGGCACTACATATTATTCCGAAACGGGTAATAATTTCCGATGGTATGGCGATGAATCCACGGTCGATGAAAATAGTTGTAACAGTGTAATCAACCCTATGAAGGGCCCTAATTTTGATGAAGCTTCTGGCATGGCCTGTCCATTTATGGAGGCCCGACATTTGGTATTGTCAGTGATCGGTGTTATGTGATGTTGTAGAAGTAAACAATCAATAAAGACTAATATAGAGTACTAAAAGTTGTTTTGTTTAATTATCTTCTTCAGCCAACATTAAATGAGAAATTTATAACGTCTATGAAAATGAAGTAGTTTTAGCATTATCAATTGTCTCAATTACTTATTTAGGTTCTGTTTACCATGTTTCGATTTTGCTCTTGGAAGGGACAGAAATATTGGACATTACAACTCATCAAAAATTGTGAAAATAGTAAAAATTATTCTAATTAAGTAGAAATTAACATGATTTCAATGTATATTTTGAGAAAGTAATAAAAGATCAATGGTTGTGTAAGACAAGGCACGAAACATAAAAGAAGTGGTAAATGAAAGAATAGTATAACCTTTAACAAGTTAAAGTCAGAGGATAAATTGAGACGACATGCAATTCTCAGCGGGGATATTCACGTAACATCACTTATTTTGATGCCTTTTGAAATGTACGAAAAATGGGTGATTAAGTCATATCATTTCAGTGAGAAAAATTATGATAACCGCAACAAACTAAAATGGGGGAAAAAAAGCCTAACAAGGGATAAACGATTGCATTAATTGACTGGAAAATTCGAATAACTGTAAACTTGAATAATTATACCATGTCAGTATGATGATATGATAGATCCGACTTGTAAGACCCCTAACTTTATTATCCATTGTTGTTTCCATCATTGTTATCTTTCGTTTTGTGATCTCTACCGCGCCCTCGGTATCATTTTTATGCAGATGATCAACAGCCATATCAAAACATTCTCTCAGACTTCAACATATAACTTTTAGTCATATTATTGTTGTTGTTTTGACTATAATGTTGTTGCATTATGACTCTTGTGAAACCACGTAAAACATGCGCTCAAATTAAAAAATTGTTAATTTTATCATCGGTGTTACCGCTATTATTTTGTCGTGTGTAACTGATATACTATTTTTAGTGTAAAACTAAGTAAAAGATTCCCACAAAAATATTTAAAATTTTTAAATTAATCATCGGTTTCATCGAATGTATGCTTAGCAACGGTGACAAGCCACATATGATTCTTTTAACAGTTTCACAACAGAACTCCTAATTTCATTTATTTTGTCAAGTCGCGTAAAAGATGTGCTCAAATTTGAAAATTGTTAATGTTTTCAGGTGTCATCGTTGTTATTTTGTCGTGTGTGTTACAGATGTACTAAATTAAAGTGCAAAACTGAGTAAAAGATTCGCTCAAAGATTTTTAAAATTATTAAATTTATCATTGGTTTCGTAAAAAATATGCTTAACAAATATCCAATAGTCACGTCATGTGATTCTTTAAAAATTTCGCAGCACAACTTCTGTCTCACTTATTATTTGTACCCCGTGTTTGCAACTTGTACATTTGAAATCGTGTGAAATCACGCAACAGATTCTCAAAGATTTCAACTTTATAATCCCATCATCACCCAAATTCTCTTTAAATATAAGACGACTCGAATATGTCAAGGCAAATACTAGAAAAAAGTTGTACATCAAAAAAAATTTTTCTGCCCTTCATAATATGTAAATTGTGTTCAAAACTTTCAAAGCAAGGTTCTAGAGAAGAGTTATCTTGTTTTCAAAATGTTACTTAGAAAGGCTGGTATACTGGAACTCAAAGGAAGGCTAAAATTGTTTGAGAGAAGGTCAAATTAAATTTGTAATTGCTGTTCTATTAGTTTGATATATGTGTGCCACAAAGTATAAAATTACATGTACAAGAGAAAAATTAAAATGTGCCCCTTATGTGAATAGATGAATGTTGTTGAGCCTAAAAATATCCCAAAAGATTGAATTTAGCATCAAACAAAAAATAAAGAAAACAAAGCATGTGGAATATGAGTTTACTTCCATATAACAGATATTTTATATATATATATATATATATATATAAACTTTTTTTAGAAAAATGAAATCATAATTTAAAAGAAATATCTTCCAAGCTCTCAGGAAGCACTATTTTCGTTACAAAATCGAGCGTGGGTTTATTTATTATTATTTTTTTAAAAAAACAAGTTATATGATTTTCAGTCATGACCAAAACTTGACAAGAAGTTAAAAATTTTACCTGGAGTGCCAAGAAAGCAAGCGAACTCGTATGGTCACTGTTTCTCCCATGCCATCCATTTTTAATTCATATCGATGGATCTTTAGTACTAATTTTAACCTTCCTTTGAGCTCTGGGATACTACTCTTTTCGGGTGACATTTTGAATTCAAGATAGCTCTTCTCTTTGGAATATTTTGAACCCTATGGAGTTTCTAAGAAAGAAAAACAAATACTACTTTTTTTATGCATTTGTCTTGAGACATTGGGGTTGTATTTATAGAGCACTCGGGGATGATATCGATGATGGGATTGGAAAGTTGAAATCCAAGAGAATCTTTTATGTGATTTTGCATGACTTGAGCCTCGAAAGTGCATGAGGCCATCCATTGAGTGCACCCACAAACTAGTGACGGACTTCTTAAAGTAAGGGCCCAAAGGGTGGATCCCCAAGTTCGGTCTTAAATGACGTTTTGTTTAGCCTGCTCGGAGTCAAGCCAGGTTGCTCCTCCCCTGTGTGCCATTTCCTACCAAAAAATCATCTTGTTTGTATCCGTCTCCAACAACGGCAACTGCATAAGCATAGTTCCGTAGTATGTTCTTGTAATAAAGCTCCATAATTGGACTTCTAATAATGCAATCAAAGTCTCTGTACGGAGGTGGTCTTCTTCTATCTTTGTGAAAATCAAATGAGAGTCTGACGTGTTGAACATGCCAACGTTGCCAACCTGGTACTTTGTGTAATTCCACTAAGCATTATCTTATATATATACACACATATATATACACAGACGACATATTAGACCACATACTATAAATTGGAAAAGATGGAAACCTCAGCTGTAAAACATGAAAATTGGCATGCAAAATAAGCTAAACGAGTTCTAGTAATTATAATTTATTTGCCAATCCATAACAACAATAGTGCAGTCTGAGTTCTTATTTCTTTTGGCCCCCTTTTCCCTCTGTAAAGGAGCCGTTTATTTGACATTGAGGTTTTACATTTCTAACCTGTCAGGCTAATTTAAAAAGTCTGCCAACATAGTTGAGGTTGTATTATACAAGGATACGTACAGATACAGCAAATTTTGAAACCGTGAACTTTCCAGTGACACACATCTTTGCACAAGTTTTCCGAAGTGATCATGTCCCCATTTGAATCATTTACCTGTTTGAAAGTAGAAGAGAATGCATAAGTGTTGGGTTTTGTTGGATTTTATGATTAGATTGAAATTGAAATTAATTCCCACAAAACCCTTACAGGATCCATGCAATTTGATTATATTGATAAAAAAGTCATTAATCTTATCAGGGTGATAAAAGGGGCAAGATTTCTAGAAAAAACAGAGTGGGTTCACTCTGGTGACACCCTAACTCGAGCTTCTCATATTTGGGATCGGATTCAGACGTTGTTACGCAAAGTAACGCCTTCTACAGGTATCCACATGAACAGACTCTCTCAAAAACGAATTAGTGTGCTAGCAGCCTCTCCTTACGGTAAATGACTCTCTCTTTAATCTTAGGGTTTTTAATGTTTTCGCCTTTTAAAATATGAGAAAACCTTCTTTTCCCTTAATTCGGCTAGAAACCCTAAAACAGATATATATATCTGTTGACTTCGAGATAGAGTCAGATTTTAACTAGGGTAAACTGTAATTCGAATATGATTCAGAGAATCTAGATAATGTTTGTAATTCGAATATGATTAAGAGAATCTAGATAACGTCTATAATTCGAATATGATTTATAAAATCTAAATAATGTCAGATTCAATGAACTTAGACATATCTAGTACATCGAATCTAGACATTATCAAATTCATTGAACCTAAACATAGTAAACCCAAAATTCGTTTTTGGTCTGTTCTAAGTGTGCGACCCTGTAGGTTCACATAACATTGGTAATGAGCTTGAAATTATGTTTTTGGCCCACAAATTATAAGCGGCCTCTAGCAAGACATTATGAATATCCAAGTTACGCGAATGTTAATAATCCAGCATTACCTAATCCATAATAAATATTAGAGTCCTTTTGTCACTAGATTCCTTGATTGAACATAAGGCATGGTTTATGTCATCCTTATACTATTTAATCATATCATTTCTCGATCTTAAGTAGACTGATATTGATAACTCTTATTAATTTATTCCAATATGACCATACATTTTTCTTCAGTCTAACTTATTGAGGGGCCCATAAATATCTTTCTCATAATAAATGAGGGACAAAATCCTTCTTAATCACTCACATTCCTCATGTAATTCACTCTATATCCAACAACAATCCATTCTATCATCCTGTTCAAGATAATATTAGAATGTATCAAAATATAATACTTGTCATGTAGGAAACTATGGTGATTTCAGATAAGAGGACTAGGATAATACTATTGTGATGAGAATCACTTATGACAATTATCCATGCAGTATTCTCATAGCGGGTCGATCTAATACATCATTTCTCAAATATGTATCTATGAGTTGACTTAGTATCTCATACACATGATTAGTAAAACATAATCATCAATCAAACTTCATACTAGTCTTCATTCATTATTATCCCAATAATAATGACCGATTAGCGATAATTTAGAATAGAATTCAATTTCCATCTAAGAGTTTTACTATCAAGTCATATACTTGATGACCTTAAATAGAATTAACTATTCATGGAACACTATAAGAAAAAATACATTTAACGACATATTATTTACGACATGTAGTCTTTAAATGTCGTTGAAAAGTTCATACAATGACATCTCCAACCAAGATATCGTTAATAACATTTGAAACAATAATAAACGACATTTATATAGATGTCGTATTAAAGGTCTCCTTTTAACTACAATAGTATAGTGTCGTTAAATTATTTAACGACAAGTAGAAGATGTCATAAAGCCTTGAAGATTCTACGACATCCCTTATAGACGACATCTTAACCAATGTTGTCCATAAGGGGTGTTATAGAATCTCCAAGGCTTTGACAACATCTCCTACTTGTCGTTAAATAATTTAACAACACTAAACTATTGTTGTTAAAAGGAGACCTTTAATTAACAATATCTATATAAATGTCGTTAATTATTATTTCAAATGTCGTTAATGACATCTTTATTCGAGATGTCGTTGTATGTACTTTTAAATGATATTCAAAAACTACATGTCATAAATAATATGTCGTTAAATGTAGTTTTTCTTGTAGTGTTACAATAAAAAACAATAATGAAAATACCTCTTTATTAATAAATTGCAAATATAACAAAATCAAAATATGGTCATTACATAATTGGCCTAAACACATCACTTACAATAAGTTCAAACAAGCATCCATGGAATTTTTCAAGTCCAATTTTGTTCTTTAGTTCATACTTTGGTGGGACAGTTAATCTAAAAGATAATCTGGTTCACCAATGTAAAACAATTCATGCTAAAGCACCAAACTTTTTAAGAAAACAGTAAGCAAGAATGATAATCTGAAACCTAAAATAAAATAAAAACAAAACCTCCTCCACAAGTGTTTAAAAAGAAAAAAGGAATAATAAATTTAAAATTAATTCAAGCATATTACAAAACAACTAAACAAAGTTGTGAGCTTGTAAGGGTTATTATCAAGTCAACAACTCACTTTCATATCATAATAAGCGATCCAATTATATATGTAAGGGGGAGTACTTACCATAGTTTTGGCGCACCATGGTGAACTTAATAATGGTTTTAACTAGGAAGCCATATCTGAGATCTGCCAATGATCCCATATGTCCGTGAAACAAAATTCGGAACTCAGTCAAAGAGAAGAAAACGGACATCGAAGTGATTCAACATAAGAATATCAGGCCGCAAAGAACTGAGATGGCTTTCTCAAAATTAAAACGCAGTATATCTTGATTTTTAACTCGAAATTCTTTTGCCTCATTGACCAAAAAGCAGTAAAATAAGGAAAGAATGCATGAAATTTGAAATGTCAAAAAAGATTGGTTGTTTTCTGTCTTATAAACAGAAATCACTCTGGATAGTTGACCAACGTATAAAATTTCTAGAATGAATCTGACTAGAGAACATATCTAGAAGCAAGATAAAGAAACATGAACAAGAATAACAACTTTCTGGTCCGTTCTTATTCCAACGAAAAGTAGCAA